>RJWM01045572.1:0-12750 GCA_004363535.1 Dasyprocta punctata | reverse complement strand
AGAAATTATTCCAAATAGAAAAGCCTGGTTTAATGATCAAATATAAACACACGCACACACACACACACACACACACACACACACACAAAGAAAGAGTTAAAGCAGGACAATCATATGATCATATCAATAGTCAGAAAAAAAACATTTGACAGAACCTCAACACCTCTTCATAAATCTTTCAGCAAAGTAAGGCTAGATAAGAATTTTTCAACTGTATAAAAATTTCTACAAAAATATGCATATCTCACTGCACGCTAATGTGTGAAGTGAAATGCTTTCTCCTATATGAAGAAGGCAAAATACTTCTGCAGCATTGCACTGGAAGTCATAGTTAAATAAGGAAATAAGGCAAGAAAAAGGAAAGAAAATAGAAATGACTGGGCAGAAAGAAATGAAGCTGTGCTTATTTCAGACAGCATAATTGCCTGTTAAAAGAATTCCAAAGAAGGAATATCAACTACCACTGCATTAGCAAACTCAGAGAAATAATAGTCAATTATAGCAGACAAAGGTTACTATGCAGTAAATAATTGTTTTCCAACTATCATCAATGAAGGGTTATACATTTGCAATTTAAAACACAGCACAATTTACATTCACATAAAAAACATAACACTTCTGTATTAATCTAACAAAATATGAAAAAAACCTCAGGGATAAAAACTGCAAAACTCTGAAGAAAGAAATCAAAATTAACAATAATAATAATGATAATAATAATAATACAAGCATTCACACATGAGAACCCCAATATTGTCAAGATACCAGTATTTATCAGTTTGGTTCAAAATAGTGTCTGTCAAAATCACATCAAACTTGAGGAACAACAACCGATTCTAAAGTTTGCATAGAAAAACAAAAGACCCCAAATAGCCAACACAGCATTGAGAAATAATAGAAGACTGACACTGCCAACTCAAAATTTATGAAAATCTGCATACCAACAACAGAATGTAATTAGCAAAGGGCAGAGGAATCACTGACCTGAGAAAGCCAATAAACACAGGCACCGGCATGGGCGGGGCTGGACAACAACAGGACTCTCACAATTAAGTTTCAGCAATTCAAAGGAAAAAGGATTGTTTTGGTTCAACAAATGCTGCTGAAACAAAGGAATACTCATACACCAGGGAAAAGAAAAGCAAAAACAATGTAGTTAGAAGTCTTGCTTCCAAAAATTAACTTAAAACAGGTTTTAGAAATAAATGTAAAACACAATAGTGTATGTTTCCTAGAATGTACCATGAGAAAATCCCAGTAACCCTAAATTTGGTGATGATGTTTGAGACACAACTTCAAAAGCATAATCTATGAAAGAAAAAATGATGTTAGATTTCATTAAAGTTAAAAATCTTGTCCTGTGAACAGTATTGTTAAAAGAATAAAAACAAGACACAAAATAGAAGAAATATTTGCAAAGGTTAACCTAACAAAAGATTACCTAAAATAGACATATGGCTTTTAAAATTTAACAATAAAGGCACAAACAACTCAAATAAATAATGGACTAACAACCTAATCAGGCACTTCATCAAAGAAGACAGAGATGGAAAAGGTGTGTGAGAAGCTGGACCACAGGATGTGTCCTTAAGGAATCACAAATTGAAACCAGGAGTAGCTTACTCCCCTGGGAAGAGTGGGAAACAGGGACAGCAGCAAACACGGGGAGGGTGTGGCGCCAGAGCGGAGCTCCCCGGCCCGGGTCTGCAGGGTGGGAGAACTGTGGTTGCACAGTCGCTTTCTAATGAGGCTCCAACAAATCCCCTAGAAATAGGTCCTTGGCATCCTCTCAGATGAGTTGAGATCTTCAGTCTGTGTGGAAACCTCCACATAAGTGTTCACACGCTTATTCATAATTGCACGATATCTTTGTCCATAATTGCTAAAACTTGGAAGCACCAAGGTGTCCATCAGTACGTGAATGGATGGGCCACAGCGTCTCCTTCCAAAATAACAGTCTCTCATGATGTGAGGGGATGAGCTACTAAATCGTGAAAGTGCATGGAAGAGCCTTACACGCAATGTTCACAGTGTAACGTGAGAAAAGCCACACTGGGAAAGACGACTTACTTACTCTCTGATTCCAACTGCATGACATTCTGAAAAGGTAGACCTTCAGAAGCACAGTAATAAAATGATCAGGGGTTGGCCAGGAGTTCGGATAGACCATGGGAAAGGTATGTAGATGAGACACGGGGATTTAGGGTAATAAAACTAATGACCAACACTTGCCATGTTTGTCAAGAACATACAATACAAAACAAGAAGTGGTAGCTAGTGCTGTTGCACATCCCTGTAATCCCATCACGCAGGAGGTTGAAGCAGGAGGATCAACAGGAGTTCCAGGACATCCTTGGCCTCATAGTGAGCTCAAGGCCAACCTAGAATACACAGCTAGACCCTGCCTCAAAAAACTAAAACCAAAGCCAAACAAAACACCAAAAATGAACGCTACTTTAGACCATGGTCTACAATTAGCAATACTGTGTTCATATCAGTGCATCCATCACAGTAAGTATATCACAATAATGCCAGACTTTAACAACAGAGAAAATTATGCAAGAAGTTCTACTCATTTTTTCTGTGAGCCTGAAACTGCTCTAAAATATAAAATATGCATGGTTAGATACAGAAGAGAAAAATTATCAGTACAAAACTTACATAATTAGAAATAAAAATGATTCATTCCATCAGACAACTGTGCCTAGTTAAATTAAGTAGTCTGATTATTACTGTCATGAGGTAGAAAGAAAATAGAGAGACACCACATGAACAAGCAGGGTGCGGTGGCTGGAAAGTGGGTGTCTCCTGGGTCGCCAGCACTGAAGGCTTGATCCTCGGATGTGGTGCACTGGTGGGGGGGGACCTAGAGGAGATGGAGCCAAGGGGTGGGGAGTGAGGACACTGGGACCCTGGCCACCTCTCTTTCGCTCTGTGCTTGCTGGCCACTGTGAGCGAGGCGCCTCCCTCTGAGCACTCCCCATAGGATATACTGTTCCACCACAAGTCCAGAGCACCCGGCAAACACCATGGACTGAAGCCTCTGAAGCCGTGAACCCAAATGAATCATTACCCTTTCACGGTGTGTCGTCTCAGGCGTTTCCCATAGCGACAGGAAGCCAACACATATGGCATTGAAGACTGAGTTTGAGCACATGAAAAATGTTTACTAAAGGCATATTTATACTTTCTAAAAAGCTTCCCTTTTCCAAGATCAGACAAGATTGGGTACATTCAGGGTGGCATGGACATAGATTCCTTTCCTTATTACTAATGAAAGAATATTAAGTACTTAGATAAGATTTTCAAGATTACTTTGGATGTTTATTTCTTTTGCAGTTCTTTGGATAATTCCCCATACTGCTCTTAATGGGCATCTTACCATTTTGATTTTTAATCAGTTTCTTCATTCTGTCAAATTCCCACATATTGTAAACAATTTTTATTTTGACAATCTGACAAAAATGAGACAACACTTGTTTTCTTTGAGAACGTACCCAACATGACCCTGCAGGTCATACAACCTTCCTCTCTCTGTTGGCAAGCTTCTTTTCAATAGTTCTGGTCACCAAGCAGTGGGATTTCTTTGCTTCCTTTGGCATTAGGCTGGGCTTGTGATGCTGACCCCGGAAACGTGAGGGAGGGGTGGCAGGACCACGGTGACCCTGACTTTCTCCTTTGTGTGTCCTCTTGTCTTTCGCACACTTTGTGTGCTTTGGCCCACTCTGCTGAAATTCTGACATCAAGAGAACAAGCCCAGGCCAGTGAGCTGGATGCTTGGACCTTAGCTGGAGCAGCCCTGGGCTCCCACAGTGTCCTGACAGGAATCCTTCCGTGAACTGGGGCCACTCAGCTGCCAGGCTGGAGAGCACATAGGAGCCAGTGACAGGGCTGGGAGCCTGGCCAGGGAAATGGGAAGAAAATAAGAAAATGCTCAATGGGAAGGGAACTGGGGAAGGGAAGTGGGGCAGGAAGGTGTCGGGAGCCATTGAAACTGGAAACTGAACACAGGTACAGGCTGTGGCATGGCCGGGGTGTGGCCGACCCGAGAACAATGAGATCCCTCAAAGGGCAGGATAAGGTCACAGCTGAGGACACCTGGCTCCAACTCCAATGAACTAAGTAAAACTACGAAGGTCTGAAATGGCTTTTTATCTCACAAAGTTAAGGGTATGAAAAGCTTCCAATTGCACACATTATTAATAACTGTTAAAACTGTCACCTGATGAAAAAATTTATTTTTGGGAATTACTAATATCAAAAAGGAACTTCAACAACAATAAAATTAAAATGTATTCTGATTCAATTAGTAAAAGAAACATTTTCCTCTTTTGATAAAAAACAGTAAATAAATAAATGATAAATAAATCCTAAGAGGAAAATATTGTTAAAACTAAAGTGTAAAAAATAAGATGATTTCAGTGGGAAATTTACATTATTCAATGCATAACTGAATAAAAAAAATTCATTACCAATACACTAAATTGTCTTTCTTAAAAAAGATTTCAAGACCTGTTGTTTTTCAAGCTGAAACAAAAAAAATGTAATTCAAAAAGCAAAATTGTATCCAAATATCAAATAATAAGCATTCTCTTTTTCTTTTTCTCTAACTGTCCCAACTAATTTTTATATATACATAGGTTTTGTTTCAGTTCATCACACCAGTGAAACAATACGATAGTCATGTATATGTGACTTATTCAGTTCACTCAGAAGCATATCCACAGCATTTATCCATTTGAGGGCAAAAATGTCTAGTTTGTTGTTCTTTATAGCTGAGTAGTATTCCATTGCATAGAAATACCACAACTTTTTTATCCATTCCTCAGTCGAGGGGCATTTAGGCTGCTTCCATGACCTAGCAATTATGAATTGGGCTGCAATGAACATAGATGAACATATATCACTGTGATGAGATATTTTTAGTTCTTTCAGGAAGATACCCAGAAGGGGAATAGCTGGGTCAAATGGGACCTCCAATCCTAGCTTTTTGAGGGATCTCCACACTGACTTCCACAGAGGTTGCGCCAGGCTACATTCCCACCAACAGTGGAGAAGGGTTCCTTTTTGCCCACAGCCCCTCCATCATTTGTTATTGGTTGACTTCTTAATACTAGCCATTCTTTCTGGGGTGAGGTGGAATCTGAGTGATACTTTCATTTGCATCTCTCAAATGACCAGTGCTGTTGAACATTTTTTTACATATTTATTTGCTGTTTGTACTTCTTCATCTGAGAAGTGTGTGTTCATCTCAGATGCCCATTTTTGGATAGAGTCTTTAAATCTTGGAGGACTGATTTTTTTTAAGTTCTTTATAGGTTTTCAATATTAATCCTTTTTCTGAGGGACAGCTGGCAAAAAATTTCTCCCACACTATTGGTGGTCTCTTCATACTATTGGTGGTTTCTCTTGCTGTGCCAAAACTTTTCAATATGATGAGATCTCATTTGTTGATTCTTTGCATGAATTCCTGTGCAGTCTGGCTTTTATTCATAAAGTCTTTGCCTACACCAATGTCTTCTACTCTATCTTCCAGCAGATTTAATGTTTCCATTTTAATGTTGAAATCTTTAATCCATTTAGATTTTAACTTAGTACTTGGTGAAAGATATGGGTCTAATCTTAATATTCAGCATGTGGAAAGCCAGTTTTTCAACACCATTTATTAAAAAGGCTATCCTTTGGTCAATGAATGTATTTAGCACCTTTGTCAAAGATAAGATAGCTTAGAATGTCTGGAGTTGTTTCTGGGTCTTCTAATCTGTTCCATTGATCCTCAGGTCTGTTTTTCTGCCAGTACCACACTGTTTTTATTACAACAGCTTTATAGTATAGTTTCAGGTCAGGAATTGTGATAAATAAGTTTCCCTCTGAATCCTATATAGGTGCATGATTAAATTTTGATAAATTATTTTCTTATTTTTATTTATTTCACATCCTTAAAATTTTTCTGTTCAGATGTTTTATTTGGACTAAATATTATAAATGTGCTCTTTTATGTCCCAATATATTATAATTCTGCCTTCTGCTTCTGATTCTTTGCTAAATTTCATTGTAATCTGCCAGTATACATTGTTCACTGTCTGTTTCATTAAATTTCTTAGTGTGTGTTATTAAAAAAAATAAGAATAATACTGCCAAAAAAATAAAAAAGATAATTTCCATCAACACTTTACAATTTAAGAATATAATATCAATCATTTTCAAATGTATATCCAAAATTATCCTTTAAAATTCTGAGAAGTTTTGTTAAATTTCACCTTTAACTTTGTGTTTGTCATCAAACCACATGACGCACATTGAGGATCCACAATATTCAGAGGCAAAACTTTTTCTGTGTGAAATTTGTGGGCTACATCTGTGACAAGAAATGGATCAAACAAATTAAGTTAGATGTGATGAATGATGAAAGCATGCATTTACATCTACCAGTGTAGCAGCACTTTCCTGTACCTAGGGTTCCTCATAGTTACCTGGCTACTTGGTAGGTTGGTGAAAAGAGAAAAATTTAATAACATAAAAAGGATGTGAATTTTCAAGCCTATGGAATTTATTCCAATCTTTTTCTTTCTTTTTAACAGAAGATTTTTAAGGACAATTTTAGCATTACTCTGAGGCTGTTATTTCTATGTCCTGTTTCTCCACTTTCTACCACATAGCCCTGGTCTTCAGAGAAATCACAGCCTTCATACCCTGAAGTGACTCACTGGTGTTTAGAAAACGATCATTGTGGGAGTGGTCACATTAAAACTCGTTCTTATTTTATGCTTACAATTATTCTTGAAGGTTTTCTTTAATGTGGCTTTTGTGGTTCAAGTGAATAATAAATTCATTTGTGCATGTCTGCTGCATGTGTGCCTGCTTTATTCAGTCATTTCATGCTATTGTAAGTAGCAGTAATTAGTGAAATAAGGAAAATCATCCTAAAACTTAGTTTAAAGTAAATTTATTTTACAAGTTCTCAAATACCTATAAAGGTTTCCATTAAGACTTATGCACTTTTTATGTACTATATAATTTACATAAATGCCTTACAGTAAACATTTATTGTAAGAGTTGGGAGGGGCACTCTTTTGTGTTGGGAGAGTGGTGTTGGGAATTGAATCAGTCAGTGCAGAAAAGACAACATGAGGTAGCCCAAATCTGTGAAAGATAAAGACACAACATGACTGTAGGACAGTCGCTCCATTCTTTTAAACACAAGAAAGGCAAAGCAAGGAATCCCGGGAGTTCATATCAAGTACTGATTGAGTCTTTGTTTAAAGGGAAATGACACTGAAAAAGAACAGCAGCTGTTCTGTGCATATTTCTGTGCTGTCTATTCAGACATATTGATGTACTCTTCTATACTTTTGCCGGCACAATATTGTTTTAATTGCTACAACTTTACAGTAAATATTGAGGTTGGATTGTACCTGTTCTCTTTGTCCATTTTCAGAGTTGTTTTGTATGTTTTATCATTTCTTTAACCTTAGATCCTATTTCTCAATAACTGCAAAATAACTTGCTGATATAAATAGGAAAAACTATGTAACTCAGTAGTAAACATTAGCATTTATGTCAGTTGTGCCTACCAGAAGGATGCGGTAGTCTCACTGAAAATGCTTCTTAGACTCACCATTTGATTCATACTGTTGTAACTCTTTGATCAGAACCATATTTTTTAACAACACATTTTTTTATCTCATGATCCCTGTCAAAAAGTTGGTTTTTGAGTCTGCACCATTCACAGGCTACGGAGAGAGAACAATGGCCACACCAGCAAAGAAGCCAAGTCTGGGAACCAGCGCCATGCGCTGGCTGCCGCTGGACTGGGAACAGCCATACCCAAGCCTCTCCCCATGGGTCAGCACCATTCATGGACTGGAGGGAGAGAGAACAATGACTGCACCAACAAACAAGCCCAGTCTGGGAACCAGTGCCATGTGCGAGCCACCACCAGACTGGGAACAGCCAGACCCTGGCCCGTTTCGGTGCATGGGCTGGCAAAGAAGTACCAACCCCCAGTCTCCCTCCCTCCTCCCACTGTAAGTGACCAGCTTATCCAGAGAAACGCAAGCTGTGCTGATAGCTATCGAGGTGAAATGCAATTGGATGCCTGTGGTGCATTATTGTTTCACTAACATTGTAGGTCTAGGGCCCACGGTCTGATTATATGTTCAGAGGAAATCACTAAGCAGCGTGGCATCTAGGGGGCATCTCCTTCTGAGGGTTGTAGCCATTGTTGATTCCCTATGTTCTTGTTTTGAGGTCCTATATCATTTCCATTGTTTTGTTAGGTTGGGTTTTATTCTCTTTTGTTGTTTTTGATTATGTTAAATCTGAGGGCAGGAAAAGCTATTTCAAAGATAGCAAGATATATTATGGTAGCAATTTTGGATTTACTATTGGCTTGTTTTGAAATCCTTTATTGCATTCATTGTTTTGTTTCTATTCTATTCTGTTCTCTTTGATTTTTACTATATTTGAAGTTATCTGCAGCTATTTCGAAGACATCAAAAGGCATTATGTTAACTATTGCTGATTTCATAATGTTTTCAAGTCCTGTGTCTCTTACACTGGTTGGTTTTGATTGGTTTCATTCTGTTTTATCCTCATTAAAATAAAAAAGTTGGTTTACTGTTAGTATTTCATTAATTACTTTAATCAAATTATTTGCACATGGATTAACCAATTATTGATTGATTGATCAATATTTTGTGGATTAAATTTTCTGCAGTGGATTGTATAGAGTATCTTGCAGAAACCAAAAGCACAGTAATTCTGCCAAGGGGTCATTTTACATCATGCTATCCCTAAATTTTTTCTAGATGCATTTTTCCAGATCATTTTTCCTTTCATTTTCTTAGCACACTCATTAAGTACTAAAGTTCTTCATATTATAGATTTTTAGCAAGCTTTTAAAATTTTGCCCTTTGAGTTAATTCACTTTCCATGACTATGACAAATATCTGAGGTACTCAAGTTACAGTTACAAGAATTTTAAAAAATCAATTTAAATAAATATTCAACTAAAAGTTAATTGGAAATCTAATGTTCAGTTTAAATATTCAGGTCAAGAGCAATTGGAACTCACATACTACAAAACAGTGAAAGTCAAAGCTCCATGAACAGAAACTGTATCTGTATACTTACATGTGTATAACTATATGTATGTAGTCATAAATATCAGAAATTTAGAAAATAAAGATAATATGAACAGTGAGAGCACTCCACCAAAAAATGTAAAAAGAATAAACCAAATAGGTGAAAGCAACATCAGTAAGCATGCACTGAAACAAAAATTAAATGAAGCATGCTCAGAAAAGGAATACTAATGTGAATGATGAAAGAACACATCATTGTTTACCAATAGTTAAACTCTCCAAGTTTTTAGTTAGTGAAAAGAAAAAGTATCAACTATTTTTGTGAAACCAAACAATGACAGTTTTATTTTCACTTGATCAAAAGCAAAGGAACAAGTCTTGCATAGAACATGAAGCATCTTTATGTGAGGTGTTGGGGGATGGATCTTAAATAGACCCCAAAAGTCCCCTTCCAGAAGGCTGGAACTCTCCTGCGTGATTGTAAGTTTTGGAGACTGGGGTGTAATGGAAGGCAGTTAGGTCATTGGGGTGGGGCCTTGCATAGATATTAGGCCCCTTTCCCTCCATCCCCCTCTCTGCTTTCAGGCTCCATGCAGTGAAAACGCCTTCTTTGCCACATATATCTGCTATAATCAGCTCTGCTATCCCAGGCATCAAACAACTGTGGACTTAAATCTCTGACACCATGAACCACAATACACCTTTTTCATTTCTTCTGGGAAGATACCCAGAAGGGGAATAGCTGGGTTGAACGTGACCTCTGATCCTAGTTTTTGAGGAATTTCCACAGTGGTTGCACCAGTCTACGCTCCCACCAACAGTGGAGGAGTGTTCCTTTTGCCCCACAACCCCACCAGCATTTGTTATTGGTTGATTTCTTGATGAGAGCCATTCTTTCTGGAGCGGGGTGGAATCTCAGTGTTGTTTTAATTTGCATTTCTTGAATGACCAGTGATGCTGAACTTTTTTTCATATGTATATTTTCCATTTGTGTTTCTTCTTCTGAAAAGTATGTTTTCATCTCAGATGCCCATTTTTGGACTGGGTCTTTGAATTTGGGGGCCTGATGTTTTTCAATTATTGTATGTTTTAGATACAAATCCTTTGTCTGAGGGACAGTTGGCTAAAATGTTTTCCCAATTTGTGGGTTTTCTTTTCATTCTTTTGGTGATTTCTTTTGATGTGCAAAAACTTTTTAATAAGATGAAATCCCAGTTGTTGATTCTTGGAAATACTTCCTGTGCGGTTTGGGCTTTGCTCAGGAACTCTCTGCCTACCCTTATGTCTTCAAGATTTGTACCTACCTTTTTTCCAATAGATTAGGTGTTTCTGTCTTAATATTTAAATCTTTGATCCATTTTCACTTTAGTTTAGTACATAGAAATAGACATAGGTCTAGTTTTTGTCTTTGGAATGTGGAAAGCCACTTTTTCCAGCACCATTTATTAAAGAGGCTATCCTTCTGCCAGTGAACATATTTGGCCCCTTTCTCAAAGATAAGGTGGCTGAGTCTCTTTGTAGATGTGTCTGCATCTTCTAATCTATCCCATTGATCCTCAGATCTGTTCTTTTGCCAATACCATGGATTTTATCACAGTAGTTTTGTAGTATAATTTCATTTTATTTTTATTTATTTTTTATTTGGGGGATCAGACTCACAACCTCATGCCTGTCAGACAGGTGCTTACACCCAGCCCTATTTTTTGAGATAGGGTCACATTATGCAGTTCAGGCTGACCTTGAACTCACTTTGTAGCCCAGGCTGGTCTCGAACTTACAACGACCCTCCCACCTCAGTCTCCCGAGCCCTGGGATTAAAGGCGTGCGCCACCATGCCCAGCTTGTAGCATAGTTTCAAGTAAGAGGTTGTGCTGCTTCCTGCTGTGCTTTTGTTGCCCAGGATTGCGTTTGCTATTCTAGGTCTCTTCTGCTTCCTAAGGAATTTTTGGAGTGTTTTCTCTAGATCTGTGCAGTATGATAATGATATTTTGAACAGGATTGTATTAGATCTGCATAACAGTTTTGAGAGTATGGCCGTTTTTACAATGTTGGTTCTTCCTATCCAACACTAAGGGATATCTTTCCATTTTCAGAGATGCTCTTTGATTTCTTTTTTTCAGAGTACTGTAGTTTTCAATGTATAGACCTTTTACTTCCTTTGTTAGATTGATTCCTAAGCATTTCATTTTTTTGGATGGTATTATGAAAGGTGTGGTTTTCATAATTTCTCTGTCAGTGAGTTTGTTGTTCATGTACAGGAATGCTATTGATTTTTGAGTGTTGAATTTGTACACTACTGAATTTGTTTATTAATTCTAGAAGTCTTTTGGTGTAGTTTTTGGGATTTTCTATGTAGAGTACTGTGTCATTGAAACATACTGATAGTCGAGTCTTTTTATCTTATTATATTCCTTTTTGTTAATTTTAATTGCATTGTAGTATTTAAGTTATTTAAGGTTCACTGAGATTAATATTGTGGCATTATATAATTAAATGCAAAATTTTATGCACAGCAAGAGTTACAGTGTATTATTTGCAAAATCTGAAGAGAACCTAAAGACCTAAAATGTATGCAAACAGTATAGCAGGTTTGTAACTACTATATTACTTAGGTTTCCAATTTTTTTATGAAAATGGCCAAAGTTGATTTCTGTTTCATTATTCTGATAGATAATAATCAAAGACAGGCCTTATATAATTTTGCTGAAAATATCTCCATTTAAATAATTTGTAGAGAAATGAAATGGAAAAAGAAAATTTTGTGTTTCACCATCTGCTTTGTAAGTCCCTCTTGTTTACTAATAAACTATGCAATTGATTTTGTTTTGAGACAATGTATACTTATAAGACTGAGCTCCAGTTCACGGTGATCCTCCTACCTCAGCCTCCCCGGTTCTTGGATCACAATTATGCACCATCACACTCACTTTACAGTTGATTGTTTTTTCTTGCTAAAAGTCTTTAACTGTGAAATTGTAGCTGTTTAGACGTATAACTGAAAAAAACCTTTTCATAATCTATTTTTAACATTTGTACTACAATGCAAAAAGTCTAAGAAACGTGAGCTCTACGAAGGAGATATAATGCTGAAGTAGAAAAAGAATGCCACAGAGAATATTAAATTATCATTTAGCAGATATTTTGTAGGGCAGGAGATCACATGCTAATACTTGGTTGTCCATTCCATCTGTAGGATGAACAATTACAATCTAAATGCTAACAATATTCATACAAATAAATGGAAATCATATGCACCTTATTCCATAGTCATCTATTTTCAGACCTGTCAGGTCTGAGACACATTGCAGTACAGGTATGATTTTCTTTCACCTGTTATTAATAGTAAAGTGGAATCTTTTGTGTCTTAACATACTGTACTGAAAATAGATGTACAGTATTAGAATTTTTTTCTCAAAACCACAGTCAGAAATTCAGCAGTGTCACAATTTTAACTTTGCACTAGATATGTAATATGAGGAAACAATTTCTGAAGCAAAATGCTTCTACATTTGTTTCAGAGTTTGTCAGCAACACTACAAAATGGGAGGTCTTTTCTTCACTCCTGGTCAAATATGATTATTTTGAATATGAGAATTCCTCCAACATGCAATCAAGTTTTAAAATTTCTGTCCCCTACATTATTTTATTCTCAAATCCTTCTTCT
>RJWM01045571.1:0-12742 GCA_004363535.1 Dasyprocta punctata | reverse complement strand
GAGAATGAGAATATTAAGGGGAATGTGAAATGATATGATATCTGAAATGATATCAGAATAAAAATGGGCTAGCTGATAAAGTCAGCATGGCAAGACATTGAAACCATTGAATGTGAGTGATAGATTTATGAGGACTCCATGGCTTTTTTTTTTTTTTGGACACAGGGTCTTACTGCATTCAAAACACGTCAATCAGGGGTCAGCAATGGTACATACATTGCGCATTGTCATCCCCAAATCATTCACCCAGAGCACAAGACATCTGCATTCAATTGTCCAAACAGTACTGGCACAAATCTTTCTCTTCAACAAACTTAGAGAAATCAGTAGTATAACTATCTTAACTATTTTTTATACACATATACGTATACATATGTTTTTTCTTTCAGTTTATCACACTAATGAAATAATACGAGGTTTACATATGTGTGTCTTGTTTATTTCAATAGTGAGTATGTTCTCAAGGTGCATCCATTTACCTATATAAGTGTCCAGTTTATCATTCTTTATGGCTGAGTAGTACTCCATTGTATAAAAATACCACATCTTTTTTATCCATTCCTCAGTCAATGGGCATTTAGGGTGTTTGCAAGATCTGGCTATTATAAACTGTGCTGCTATAAACATGGGTGCACATATATCACTGTGGTATGATGTTTTTAACTCTTTTGAGAAATACCCAGAAGGGGAATAGCTGGGTAGAATGGGACCTCCAATCCTAATTTTTTGAGGGATCTCCACACTGATTTCCACAGTGGTTGTACCAACCTGCATTCCCACCAACAGTGGAGAAGGGTTCCTTTTTCCCCATGATTCTTTGACTTTAAAATGGTATTTAAGTGATGCACATTCAGCAGAAGCCATACTTTGAATTTTGGATTTTGGATTGTGTGTGTGTGTGTGCGTGTGTGCGTGTGTGTGTGTATGTGTGTGTGTGTGTTTGTCTGGGTCTCACTTCGTAGCTCAGGCTGGTCTTGAACTTGCAACGATCCTCCTGCCTCAGTCTCCCAAGTGCTGGAATTACAGACCTACGCCACCGTGCCCAACTTGGATTTTGGATTTTGATTCTTATCTTGTGTCACCAATGTGGGGTACCATCACCAGATGGGTTCCAAGGAGGGTTCCCCAAAGAGAAATTGGAGAACCTTGACTCCTTCCACCCGAGGATCAGGTTGCAGGCTGGTGGACTTCCATCACAAAAAAAGAACTTTAAAAATGTGTCAGGGAGAGGTATAAAAGAAGTTTAGTAGGTAGAATTTTAAAATTGAGTCATGCCAAGCGTGGTAGCACACGCCTTTAATCCCAGCACTCAGGAGGCTGAGACAGGAGGGTCCTTGTGAGTTTGAGACCAGACTGGGCTACAAAGTGAGTTCAAGGACAGTTTGAACTGCATAGTGAGACCCTGTCTCAAAAAATAGGGCTGGGGATTTAGCTCAGTGGCATAAGAGCCTGCCTGGCAGGCGCGAGGTTGTGAGTTCAATCCCAGGTACTAAAGTTGAGTCATTCATAGAACAATGGGTGTCGCCCAGGACCATAGTGCTGCATGAAATAAAGGAGTCACACGAGCTTAAACATCTCATAGTTTCTCTTATGTGAGGAAGCCCACATATAAATGGAGAGCAAAATAAAAGATGAATAACAGGAAATAGGGAGATAGATCTTTCTCAAAGGAGGAGGGAACCGGGATGTGTAGCACAAGAAGGGGTTGCACAAAGGAATGCAGGTGTGTTGCGTGCATTCAAACGTGTACTAGTAAGAAACAAAAACGACAAAACGGAAATAAAAATAAAGAGCCTGGCGTGGTGGCACACGCCTGTAATCCCAGCACTTGGGAGGCTGAGGCAGGAGGATCGTTGCAAGTTCAAGACCAACCTGGGCTACAAAGTGAGTTCAAGGTCAGCCTGAACTGCATAGTGAGACCCTGTTTTAAAAAGACAAAAGAGAGAAAGAGAGAGAGAGAGAAATAACAATGAAAAGTACTCCCTTTCATAGAGCGCTGGCCCTCAACAGGGGCAGAGGCCCTTTGTATCCTGCAGCTCAGCGTATCTTTGTGGTCTTGGGATGTTTTTGGTGTTCAGCAGAAATTCATTCGCGGGCAGGTGTGGAGGCTGCTGGAAACCCAAAGAAGATGTGATTTTTTTTCTCTCTCACCTCATTAGTCATAGATAAAATCCACGCAAGCTTGTGGTTTCAAACTGTAGCTCAAGAGAAGGTGACATCCTCTGGGGTGCTGATAAGGCCCAGGGCCCCAGTACAGTCCAAACACGGTGCAGGTTTGGGAGAACCTCAGGGTCTCAAAACAAACTAAATGAAGGCAGCTGGGGAGGAAGCCACAGCCTGCTTCCCCGTGGAGGCGATCGACATGGTCCATTTTACTAGGCAAGAACAGTGACCTCAAAGGAGAAGGAAGGGGAGGTTATTTTGGAGAGAGCCAGTTAATAATATAAATGTCACCTGAGGCTTCATTCAGTACACCTGCCACCTTGGTGCACGTGCTCTCTCTCTGTCTCTCTGTTCTCTGTCTGTCTCTCTCTGTTTCTCTCTGTCTCTGTCTCTCTGTCTCTGTCTCTCTCTGTGTGTGTCTCTCTCTGTCTCTCTGTGTGTGTCTCTCTCTGTCTCTGTCTCTCTCTCTGTCTCTCTCTGTCTCTCTGTGTGTGTCTCTGTCTGTCTCTGTCTGTCTCTGTCTCTCTGTCTCTGTCTGTCTCTGTCTCTCTGTGTCTCTCTCTGTCTCTCTGTGTGTGTCTCTCTGTGTCTCTGTCTCTCTGTCTCTGTCTCTCTCTCTGTGTCTCTCTCTGTCTCTCTGTGTGTCTCTCTCTGTCTCTCTCTGTCTATCTGTCTCTCTCTGTCTCTCTCTGTCTCTCTGTCTGTCTCTCCCTGTCTGTCTCTCTCTCTGTCTCTCTGTCTCTCTGTGTCTCTCTCTATCCATCTCTCTCTCTGTCTCTCTGTCTCCCTCTCTCCCTCTCTCTCTGTCTGTCTCTGTCTCTGTCTCTTTCTCTGTCTCTCAGTCTCTGTCTCTCTCTGTCTCTCTGTCTCTCTGTCTGTCTCTCTGTCTCTGTCTCTCTCTCTGTTGCTCTCTCTCCCTCTCTCTGAAAATCATTTTGCAATAAACTCTTCCCATACTGTATCCGAAAGCCTACACGTCTTGTCTGAAATCTTTCCTCAAAGGCACAAAGAATCAAGATGCGTTGTGGTCCTTGCAGTCTTAGGGCCCTGCTGTGTTGTGTTGGGACCTGACATCTGGGAAACATTTGAGGTTCTAGGATTGTGCTCTCACCCATACCTGTGGGGCACCTGCCCGGCCTGCTCCCTGAGAGAGTGAACCATTCTCCTATGCTCCGAGTTGCTGAGGCGCACTGTCCGCCTCGCGGGGAGCTTTCTTGAGGCTATGGGACAGTGGGCGGGGGCACAACGTATAGGCAAAAGGTAGAACCTCTTGAATTTTTTTATTTATTGAGTTTTATAAAAGAGAAAAAAGACGGAGTGACTTTTGGGTGGTGAAGCTGCAGTTTTTCTCAAAAGTAGAGTTTTAAAATTACGACTTTTCAGCCGGGCGTGGTGGCACATGCCTTTAATCCCAGCACTCGGGAGGCTGAGGCAGGAGGATCATTGTGAGTTCAAGACCAGCCTGGGCTACAAAGTGAGTTCAAGGCCAGCCTGAACTGCATAGTGAGACCCTGTCTCAAAAAATAGGGCCGGGGATTTAGCTCAGTGACTTAAGCAAGGTTGTGAGTTCGATCCCTAGTACCAAATAAATAAATAAAATAAAATGGTGACTTTTCTTGTCTCCTTTCTACCTCTGTTTATTGTTTCTACTGTACCTCTGCGTGATTGTGGTAGCTGAGGTGACCCGATGGGTCCGGCAGTCATAAGCAAGCAACTGATTCTCTGCAGGGACCTGTTGGGGCAGTGTCCTTTGGACACAGGTATTTAATCAATCCCATGAGATATTCAATAGTTTATTGTGAAATGGACTTCCCGTCAGATGGCTCTGCTTAGGTGCTTGTCCCGAGGATGGCTGAGTGGGGCAGGCCGAGTGAGGCTGTGCTGTGGGCTACACGTACGCAGTGCAATATTTTTATTCAGCGGCACTGAGGATGGAACCCAGGTCTCCCACGTGGCAAGCAATTACCTCTGAGCTACACCCCAGTCCTTCTTATTGCTTTTTTAATTCTGAGACGGAGTCTCACTAAGTTGCCCAGGCTGATTTTGAACTTGTGATCCTCCTGTCTCAGCCTCCTGAGTAACTGCACTGACAGGTGTGCATTGCTGTGCCCTGACTCCTCCGTGTATTTTTTTTTACTTATTTATTTTCAAGTTATAGGAGGTTTATCTGGACCTAACCCCCCTTGCAAGATAAGAAGCATCTGCATTTTCCTGCTTTGGATGGAGAAGTTATTTAATGATACTGTGCCCAGATTTCCCACTACATAAACCAGGACGAAAATAGTACTGTCGGCGGTTAGTTAAACAATAAGGGGTCAGAGGGGCAGAGTTTGTATACATCCAAATACCATGCTTTGCCAGTTAAGTAAGGCAGCAAAGACTCCAATGATAACACATTTATTATCACGTGTTGGGTGTCAGGCCCAAAGTCATCCCTTGGGCACAAAATGACACTTTAAAGTCACACATTGCCCTCATTCCTTCTGATACTCGGTCACCTGGCCTCCTAGTGCCAGATCAAGGGCCTGTGGCCGACAGTCCAAAGACAGCAAGAGAGGATATCTTCTTTAAAGACCTCCCCGCCTTAGGTCGGGGCCTGGTTTATATTAAGAACTTAGCTTTTACAAGTTTCTTGTATGATTAAAGCCCCTAAGAAAACACTGACTGTCTTAAAAGGGCAGAAAGACATTTTTGCAACCCCAACTTAACATCTGAGTAAAATGTCAGTCGGCATCAAAAAGACTCTTGTTCATTCCCTGAGCCCTAGGAATAATTCTTGTGTGCATAAAAAAGATATTCAGATTCACGTCCGGTGGACGTGGCTTCGTGGTACTGCCCATCTTCTTGGTCAAAGGTATAGCTCAATATCTACTTCATGATAAATTCTACCTCTGCTGTTGCATGGCTGCCTAAGTGTCTTGACCGAATTTTTTCATCAAAGGAAGACCTGAGGACCAAAGAAGTGAGGGGTCAGTTCCTCACTGCATCAGGAGGACCTGGCTTCCTGGGGACAAAGAGAGAAACCTGTACTCAATGGGGCTGTTGCTCCAGCTAACACCTTCCCAAGAGAACCCAGAAGTCTGGGATCACCTCTGTGCAGAATTATCTCATACTTAGGCTACTAATTCCTATTTTAAACACATATTCAAGTGACTAGATGTGGCCTGTGGCATGTGAGACCACCTTTGATATAATAACAGAGAAGAGTCAAAAATTGTGCTCACTGTAATTATAATTGCATTTGTTAGCTTTCTGTTACTATAACAAAGACTGGGGACGACCAATGTAAAAAGAGAAAAGGTTTCCCTTGGCTCACGGATTTAGAGGGTCCAGTCTATGATCTGTTGGCCCTGTTGCTTGGGGCCTGTGGAGACACACCATGGTGGTAGCTTATGCTGGGACAGAACTGCTCATTTCATGGCCAGGACCTTTTGAGAGACACTTCTCCAAACCATGGGAACAAATTATGCTTACACAAAGAACAGCTACTAAGGATTAAAGAGCTCCCTGCAGGCCAAGCTCTGCAAAAGTACTTAAAGATTCAAGTCACTTAATCTTACAGTAAGGAGCGCCCAGTCAAAGCCACTCTTTTTCTTCCTTACAGATGAGGAAACTGAAACCCAGAGAAGCCAAGGATAGAGCCCAAGGTCACCTGTTTAGGGAGTGGCAAAGCAGGGACTTGAACTTAGATGGTCTGGCTCCATGTGAGAAGCACCAAGGATGCATCTGAGCGTTTGCACACGGTGACATGTGGTGGGAGGAGCCTAGCATGGTAATATGAAGTTAAGGAATCATCACCAGCTAACTTCTGCTCCTTCTGGGTCTTGGCAAGAGATGAAGAGAAAGGGAGGTGTTTCCTGCACAGGGGTGGGGGGAGGGGGAGGACGGTGGACTACAGGCCCTCAGGAAGAGTTGATAGTGGGGCCCAGGAGGTGAAAGAGGAAACAGAGCAGATAAACTTCTCAGAAATTGCAAAGTAGGTCAGTGGCATGGGCTAGGGGCTTCCTGGCCGTATACCTCATCCAAACCACACCAGGGTATAGGTCTTAGCTTCTGCCCTAGCTGGGGCCTTTAATTCCTTCCCATGTTTTTTTCTCCTCCATCTCCCCCATCTCCTTCTCCCTTTCCCTCGATCTCTTCCTCTCCTCTGCCTCTCCTTCCCTCTCTCTCCTGTTCTCTGTCATCTCCTCCCTTTTCCTCCTCCTCCTCCTTCTAAGCCTAATCCTTTTCCTCCTCCTTCTCCTTTTGCCTCTCTCTACCCCTTCCACCTCAACTTCTTCACCCACGTCCACTTCGCCCTCTTTGTCCTCCTCCTCCTCCTCTTCAAGGCTGCAAAGCCCTAGAATGATGACTTTTGGAGACGAAACTTAGCAAGAGGTTCCGTCCCAAGGCGGAAACTGGTGGCTGCCTGTGGCTTTTATAAATACACTGTCCCTGCACCTTGGTCTCCTCATCAAAGCCACGGAAACAGAAAGACTGCAATGAGAGTAAAGGAAACTCCAGTGGGTGCTGGGGCCGGGCACTTGGGGCCCTTCTACCTCCTACCAGCTCAGCGAGGGCAAGGCGATGGGAAACTTTCCTGGACTCTCCAGCCCTAGGTAGTGGGAGGCATAAGTGCCTCTCTCAAGCCACAATTGCAGCACTTAAAAGCTAGGTCATAATATCTCCTGCTCAAGGCTTAGGACTGATGCTATACTGGATAGGATAAAAACTAACCTCTCAAGGAGGGCCAGGAATATGGCTCAATGGCACAGCACCCTAGCTGGCAAGCTCAAGGTCCTGAGTTCAATTCCTGGTACAAAAGAAAAAGGAAGAAACTTACACGGGGTGGCTGGCATATGGGAACAGCCCCACAAATGTTAATATGCCTAATCTCTTACAGCTCTGCACATTTCTTGAGCTCTGTGTACCAAGTGCCAAAGCAAACAGATTTTCCCATGCCTGATCTTTACAATGAACCTAAGGAATGAACTGTCTCCCCTCCTCCATTTTACAGATGAGGAAACTGAGGCACCGCGAAGTGGTAGGACTTCCTTAAGGCCACACAGTGACTAAGTGGTAAGGTGGAAACCAGGACCATCGGACCACAAGGCCCGTTCCCTTCAACTCTCTAGGGTGTAACAACGGTGCCAACAATACCAACAAAACCAACAATAACAGATAATTCCTCGCTCATCCTCAGTCTAGGAACTAAGACCTCCCTCCAGCCGCACCGCGGTAACGTCCATTTGCATAAACCAGCGGATTTGAATGCATATCATTATCTGCCACTTCCCACGCTTCCTTCGCTCCAAGCTCCCAATGGCTCTGCGGGCTGTCACTCTATTCTGAAGGTGGCCAATCAGCTGCCTTGCAGGTCGGAGCCTGGAGGGGAAGGCAAGGCTAGACCTGAGGTCTCTGGTTTATCCCGTGCTTCCTGCCTGGTCCAGGCTCCTCATCTGTAAGATGACCTCAGCGGGGCCATCTCTCTGCCTCTATGAGTCACTGCCTCTCGTCTCTTGTCTCTTGTCCCTTCGTCTTCTTCCTCATGGTGTTTTTGGGACCAGCAAAATCCCACCTTCCTTCACTATTGTCTTTTCCCAAGAACTACGCAGACCCAAGTGTAACTGTTTGCTGTTTATTTCAAAGGCCAGTGGTCAAGGGGATGGTGGACCACAGACAAGGTCTGGTCCTAACCCCAGGATGTGTCAGCGATGGCCGGGAAGGACCCTCGGGCTCGGTGTGTGAGATATGTTTGTCACTAGGATACCACGTGGGTCACCAGGTCTGACAGTGACCTGGTGGGTGCAGGTCCACGGTGACGAGCCTGACCGAGTGTGAGTCTGACCCCCAGGGAGGGTGGCTGGGAGGGGGCTGCGAGCTGCGTGTGTTGCTTCCTGTGACTGTCACGGAGTCTCCATGACCAGGCAGGTGCGACTGTCGAGTCATCCTTTGCTCTTTTCGTACGCTCCGCAAGCACTTCCTGTGTGGCAGGGACGTTGACAGTGGCATCCCGGTGGGCTGGGTGTGCCCGGCAGTGACGGGACACAGCCAGAGAGGGCTGAGGCCACCTCGGCAGCTGGAAGTCCACCACGGTTCCCAGCAGACACCACACGTCTGTGAATGAGACTCAACTGTGACTGCGCGACACTGGGCTGGGATTGCACGTGGACCAGTCCTGAGCCACACAGTTACCAGTGTCCAGCCCAGATCCCTGGAATCCCACTTTCTTGGGAAGAAAAGTATAAATACCCGTCCCTCATCCCTTCTTCCTGAATATCAGGCAAATCAACTAGATGGCGTACTCAAGGGCCCATAGACCCCCAAGTCTTCACGTCCTGGTCTTTAATTCGGGTGATGGTGGTGGTGGGGGGATGTGCTGAGGATGGAACCCCAGGTCTCAAGCATTCTCAGTAAGTGTCCCAGCCCCAGGTCTTTGTCGTTAGATTTGTCCATGGCATGGTCTGAAGTTGGGGTTGGGGGAAGGGGGGTCCCTCAAAAGCTCCTGCTGGATCTTCAGCCGCTCAAGGTGGTGAGAACACAGTCCCTGGAGGTGTCCACCCAGTTGTCAGCTGCCAAGTTTGGGGTTCCCTGGGAGGCCCCCCAAGATCTCTGCTGCCAGGCTGCCTGTCCCCCGAGGAACCTCTGAGGTCTCTCCATCCGAACCACATCTCTCCTTCCTCACACCATGAAAGCGCCGAAGTAGGACCGAGTGCCGTCACGCAGACGAATCAAACGCTCATCAGGTACCCGGACGATGACCTCCTCTCCCGCCTCCAGATGTACCACGCCGCCGAGGAAGCTGCTGTCCCACCAGATGCGGGAGCTGCTGGCCCGTCCACAGGGCGACCGCCGGCTGACCAGCAGCTCCAGCTCCTCGGGGTACCGGGGCGTGCGCTTGTAGAGCCCGTGGGTGATGGGGAGGCCACCGGCCAGCCCCTGGGGACAGCCCACGCCACCCAACTGCACTTTGGAGTAGACATAGTAGTAGCCAGCCTTGGTGGTCACCAGGGCCCCGTTGCGGTAGCTGAGGCCTCTCAGGAAGGCCAGGCCCAGCTGGGACTCCCACAGCAGGGGGCCGCCGCTGCCCGTCAAGCTGGAGTTGGCTCCTGGGGGACAGAGAAAGAGAAAGTGGCGACAGTGGTCAGTTCGTGTCTCCTTCCTGCTGTGTGACCCACCAGCCCCAGGACCTCAGCACTTTCTGATCCTCTACCTCTGGGCTAGGCTGCATATATGGATAAATTCACGGCATTCCTGCTTTGCCGATGGGGGAAACTGAGGCACCGAGCGGCAAGATGGCTTGTGTATGATGTTTCTTCACTCATTTCCCCTATATTTTCAGGTAGAGGTCTGAAGATACCAAGTAACTTGACTACTGAGGGGGAAACTAAGGTGTCACATGATTAAGCAATTCCGAGAAAATGTCAAATTGTGAATGCTGCAGAATCAAGGGACCCAGGTAGAACACGCCCAGCTGCCTGCAGTCGTGGGACCGCTGTGTGCCTCAGTTTCTCTCTCTGCAACATGGAGACAGTAATACTACCTGCTTAGGGCTTCATGAGATTCACAGGTATAAATCACAGCAGGGTGAGATACAGAAAGCACTGGAGGAGGGTTTATTAAATAAAATTAGAAACACACTGGTCCCTCCTTCTTCGTGGTTTCAGATGCCGTGGGCTCACCGTGCCACAGAAATATTAAATGGAAAGTTCCAAATCAAACCATTCATGTTTTAAATGACTTATGTGGGCCAGGGATCTAGCTCAGTAGCACAAGCGCCTGCCTGGCCAGTGCAAGGTCCTGAGTTTGATTCCCGGTACCAAAAAAACAAAAACAAAAACAAAAACTTAAATGACTTGTGTGGCAATATAGTGCTATGGTGATTCTATTTTGTTATTAATTATTGTTCATCTCTTCTGGTGCCTAATTTATAAGTCAAACTTCATCACGGGTAGGGAAAAATATAGTATATACAGGACTTTTTACTTTCTGGGATTTCAGGGGTCTTGGAATGTGTCTCCCATGGATAATGAGGACTAGTTTTTATAGCTACCAGAGCCTGTGTGTGCCAGGAAAATCTATGGATCAAAATATATAGTGAACGTTTAGATTTTAAAAGTGAATTACAGTAAAAGACACATTGTCATTATTCCTCTTTAAACTCCTCCCCCTGGCTTCAAGTACACATATTCCACTGTTCTGGTCACTTTCTGAAGCAGTTCTGGAGTCCTCTCTCATGAGTGTCTTTACGAGGTGAGATCAAAAGCACAATGAATCCTTCTGCCAAGTACCATCCAACGGAAAGGCTCACAAAAACATGACAATGTCCTCGCCCTCCTGATTCATTCAATCTGGAACTGGGTGATTTCTGGCTCTTCTCCAAAGTCACAGTGACCATGAAAGATGAATATTTTGAACTGATTCGGGACATTGAGGCAGCCCTGACAGCACAAACAAAAAACCTTCCCGAAAGAAGACTCCCAGAACTGCTTCAGAAAGTGGCCGGAACGATGGGATAAGTGTGTCTGAAGTGTGCAGGGGTGTTTTGAGAGGGATTCATGGCCAACTGTCTTTTAGCGTAATACATTTTTAAAATGGTTCATATTGAGCACTGTTTTAGAACACACTGCATATTGAATGAAGGAAGGAATACATGCACCGCACATCGCAGCACTGTCTGGTCCCCAGGGTGCCTGCCCCCCTGCCTGTGCCAGGACCCAGGGACCCCCTCACCTGTAAGGTGTGCTGCCGGGTTGGTCTGGTGGGATCTCCGCTCTGGGGAGAGAGGGTCAGAGGTCAGAGACAAGGACAATGAAAGAGAAGGGTCAGTCCCCTAAGGGGTCATCATATCTACCTCCCAGTGTCAGCCCCACCCCTTCCGGAGAGACCCAAACTTCTGCTTCTCAGTCAGGAGGGGCGGGGAGAGGCACCTGTGGGCTTGGGACATTGCACAACCGAATTGAGCAAGGGGCAGAGGGGTGAGGGCAGCGTGGGAACCGCGCTCCTCTTCCTTAAGGACCTGGCCCTGACTCACCTTGTACCAACTTCTCCCAGGACTCTCCATCTTGGTCCTAAAAGGCAGAAGGAACCCATGGTGAGGACCTGCCACACCCCAGCTCCAGACACATGGTGATGAGACAGCTGGATCGTGGCCACGAACACCACCCCCGGACACACACACAGAGCCACATGCCTGTGCATGCACGCGCACACACACACACACCCTCCATCACTCATTCATGCAATACTCAGCAGCCACCAAACCGCTCAGTGGTTCTCCAATACTGCCCGCTATGGATTAAATGAATTATACTGCACAAAGCGTGTGACAACACCTGACCCATAGAAATGTTTATCAAATAAATTATACAGGTCGAGATGACTTTTATCCAAAATGCATAGGGCCAAAACAGTCCGGATTTGGTGGGGGAGGGGGCGGGGGAAGGATTTGGGAACATTTGCATAAATTTTATCATTGAGCATGCCTCATCTGAAAATCCCAAATCCAACATGGTCCAAAACAAAACAGTTTTTTCGCTTTATTTTTTATTTTTTTATTTTTTTGGCAGTACTGGGGATTGCACCCAGGGCATTCACTCTGAGCTATATCTAAATTTTTAAATTTTTAAATTCTGACACAGGTTTAGCCAGGAGTGGTGGCGCATGCCTTTAATCCCAGCACTCGGGAGGCTGAGGCAGGAGGATCCTTGGGAGTTGGAGACCAGCCTGGGTTACAAAGTGAGTTCAAGGCCATCCTGAACTGCATAGTGAAATCCCGTCTCAAAAAATAGGGCCGGGGATTTAGCTCAGTGGCATAAGTGCCTGCCTGGCAGGTGCGAGGTTGTGAGTTTGATTCCCAGTACCAAAAAAATAAAAAAATAAAAAAAAAATTTGGAGACAGGGTGTTGCTAAGTCATTTAGTTGCTCCCAAGAGGCTGGAATTTGCAATCCTTCTGCCTCAGCCTCTCAGAGTGCTGAGATTACAGGCATGCACCACTGCACACAGCTCAAAACCTGAAACTTTTCGAATGGCGTGTCTGGTCTCAAAATGTTTCCGATTTTGCAGCATTTGAGATTTCAGACTTAGGTGTTTTGGATTCGGAAACACACGGGCACCCACATGGCTGTGCACACGGACATCAATTTGGACATGC
This sequence comes from Dasyprocta punctata, assembly GCA_004363535.1. NCBI lineage: Eukaryota > Metazoa > Chordata > Mammalia > Rodentia > Dasyproctidae > Dasyprocta > Dasyprocta punctata. Next base: position 446 of record RJWM01045571.1, on the reverse strand, counting down.
AACTCAGGGCACAGGCCTGCTCCTTAATGACATGCCAAGGATTTATGCACGGACGCAGACACCCGGGCACAAGGTTTACGGACCCACACAGGTCCACAGACACAGATCCAGAGCCTGAGACACACAGCACCGGCACGCGGATGTGACAGGTGAGTACATGGGCAGGTGGGGACCCAAGCACTTGACACATGGCCACCAGAACTGGATGTGAGGAGACAGAACACAGTGACCAGGTCACCCAAGAGCAAGGCCACACATGCACATCGTAAGACACGCAGACTCATGAGGGTGGCACGTGGCCGGGCTGTCCACAGAGAAAGCCAGTTGCGCAGCGAGAATTCCAGTAACAGGACGAGGAAGGCAAGGTTAATAATGGTTAACAATGGTAGCAACATCAGGACTTTGCTTCCGAATGGCTAAGTACTTGCCTTGGGCCAGCCACTGCC
>RJWM01045570.1:0-12751 GCA_004363535.1 Dasyprocta punctata | reverse complement strand
CAACAGCCTCTTGGTGGGAGAGGGTTTGTCCAGGCTCCTGCTGACCCTCTGAGGGCCTCTGTATGTGGGGACAAACTCACTGAGCTCTCGCAGCCTGCTAAGGTCCTCTGGGAGTTGGGAGGGGTCACAAGGCTCCCACTAGCCCACTGAGGTACTGCAGGTTGTAGAAAAAGTTGCTGATGGTCCTGTGGGCTGCTGAGATCATCCAGGTGTGGAGGAGGGGAAACTGATGTTCTGTTGCCTGCTGAGGTCTCCCTGGTAAGTGCAATGGGTCCCCTTCTTTGTATATTTTTTAATTTGAGATTTAATGTGCAATCTAATTTTTAATTAAAATGGAAAAATTAACATGAAAATTTGCATGTGGAGCATTTTGAAATTTATTACACTAGTAAGACACATTGAATTCTATGTAATTTCATGAGAAAGTGTTTCGACAGAAATTTCTAATATTAAAGTATATCTGCCAAAATTAAAAAAAATTAATTGCATGTTTAATGGAAATGGATTCTCCTTATGACAACATGCACACACAAAAAGTTCAAAGAAATCTTTCTTTTCTCTTTTTCCCTTCAGCTTGTTTGTTTGTTGTTGTTGTTGTTGCTGTTAAACTTGCTCAGTAGGAATGAGCTAGCTCACATGAAGAGCAGTCTAAAGCAGAATCAGATATGAGAAGACTTCCACTTTCTTCAGAAATAGTTTCTTGCTGAGGAATGTCTCTTCTCTTTCCACTTTTCTAAGAAACAACTAGTGTTTTACTTGTCCTTTCTCTGTAAACCTGTGGTGCACTAAGGGAACACATCCCTGTGTGGGAGTTCGGTGGATGTGTCACCAGCTCTAGCTATATCCTCAAGCATACTGCTTCCTAGTGTGACAGATTGTAGGCTTAGGACATTATTTCCATTGTTACTCAGTTTTATTACATGATTTCAGAGGCGTCACACTTGTCTTCATGTGCTGTTATTCTGCATCACCCACAACTAACAGCACTCTGCTATTCTTGGAAGTTTATTACAGGGAATTGGTAGAAAAAATGAAAATTAAAACATAATTTTTAATTCTCAAAATTTTTACATTTTCTCATCTTGATCAACACAATAGACATTATCTGTATCTTATTCATGGAGTATTTAGAGAAAGGAAAATATTTTGAGTAACACAGCGTTGACCTATTTCATAGGATAAAAGTCATATATGGTATATGGTCTGATAATGCACTTAATAAATTCAACAAGAAAAATAGCAAATTTGGAAGTTTCATTAAACATTTGTAGTTAAGAAAAATGTCAAATAATGTCATATTATAAACCATTCAATATTTAACTGAATGGTTTTGAAAAAGCATATTTGGACACTGCTGATTGTTTTTGAAATGTTCTTTATTGTACACATCTTGAATATGTTTAATAGAGCTTGAAAATAGCAAAAATGCCTCAATTTTTATAAACATCAAAGTTCAAAAGGTTTGTATTTTGCACATTGTTTATATGTATGGTAGCACATAAAAGCAATGATAGAAGGGAATAAATCAGAATGCTTATTATATTATACAATTTCCAATTAAATAAACTGCAAGGCTAGAATTGCAATTCATAGAGTACTTGCCATTTTGCTCAAGCGGTACACCTTTCAGTCAGCGAGTTGTTTATTTTCCATGTAAATTGCTTTTCTGAGTGCTCTAACAGCATGTATTAAAAATAAACAAAAACATGATCAGAAACCTCAATAAGCATAACTTAAAACAGTGGAAACTCAGAGTGAAATATTTTCAAAAATGGCTTTTAGTCTAGCTCACATAAAATGCTCTTTAATTCTCTTTATTGCATTTTGAAATGTGCTGTGGTATAACTATTAAAAGAACTTCATAATAGATATTGAATTCAATAATATCAGAAATGCTGATTCAACAGGCCTTGTCATTTGTGACATTTTGTTATGTTCTAGATGATTAAAAACACTGGACATTAGTCAACAGACATCTAGTTTTAAAACACTCATTGATTTGCATTTTCATTATGTACAAAATACATTTAAACTGCTTAGTAAATGAAAGTTTACTAACATTCTCAAATAACTCCTAACTAAAACAACTTTTATTAAATGTTTAAACAAATATAAGAATCAATTTTCAGTATAAAAATGTGCTTTAGGAGAAAGAAGTTTCAACGTGAGTGTAATAATTATTGGATATCCAAAGGTTAAATGTTAATGTTTAAAATTTTAAAAGATTAGTTCATCAGATGTAATTTGGAAATTTCATTTGAAAATACATATTTTAATTTAGAAGGATTTAAAAGTACAGGAAAATTTTGGACATAGTACAGATATATTTCCTACACAATCTACTATTAACATGTTATATTAGTTTAGTACATTTTGGCATAATTTCAGAAAAAATATACACATATTTATTACTTTTAACTAAAATACATGCTGCAGTCAAATTTCCTTTATTTTTACCTAACATACTTACTCTTTTTCAGACTCCCACATTGTATTTAATAGTCATATCACTCTCTGTTTTGGCTATGACAGATCATCAAACTTTACTTGTTTTTATGAGTTTAAAGGAAAATTTCTCTGATATTTTATGTGAATCTATATTTGTATGTTCTTTTTCTTATGATTAGAATAGGTGTGTTTTGGGGAGGAGACTAAAGGGTTAAGTTGTCACTACACCACAACATATCAATTTACATCATATCTACATGATTTATCAGTATAATGTGAATTTTGATCACATTGGCTAAAGTAGTTGTAAGGCTGCTCAACTTCAAAATTATAGTTTTGAGTAGACAAGCCATTAGCAGAGTTGGGGCTAAACTTCTCATCTTTACTGGAAATGTATCAATATAGTGTTTTAAGCTGCTCTTTAAAAGAGATGTCTCTTCCTTTTCATTTTCATTGTCTTTATAATAATGTATTTCTCTCACTGTGGGATCACATGTTGGGTTACAATCTATTAATTTTGTTTTTAATTTTCAAATTCATCCAGCTTTCACCATTGGGAATATTTTTATCTGACCATTCAGTTAGTTTTGCAACTTTGCTTGTGTGGGTGTGTGTGTGCTTGTATCCATAATTCTTTCATACACTTGCAATTTAATCATATTCTTTTGGTAATATTTATTGCAATCTGTGATCATTTAATCTCTTACTATTAAATTTCTGCTCATTAAGAGTCATTCTCCTATCAGTTGAATTCAACCTGTTATGACTCTCATATTGTGTCATATATCCATTTTTGAAAATTTATTAGGATCGTTTTCATGCCTAAGGCTGCCTATATTTAATCCTGTGCCTCAGATACACCTATCTCTCTCTGAATGACTACTGATTTCATTTTAATTTTTTCTACGGAATATCATTAAGTGGAATCTTATGGTATGTAATCTCTCTGAATATCTGTTTAGCATAGAAATATGTAGTAAAGATTTGTCCTTGTAATTTCTTTTTTTTTAAATTTTATTTGAGCGAAGAAAAACAAAACAAACAAAAACTACAACAACAACAACAAAAAAATGACATATATAGTAAAAACAACAAGCAAAAGAGACAAGCAAACAACTAGAGTAAATACACAATATTGCAGGTTTACAAAACCAGAAGATAGAAGCTTGACAATGGTTGCAATTTGCGCATCGTTATCTTTAAAATGGTTTCTTACATTAACAGATATAGACATGCAAGATTGATCCAATCATATGAGTACTAATTGTTCCCTCTCAATAACGAATACATTGAGCAGTGTTCTTTTTAGCTATCTTACATATACACATATACAGGTTTATATCCCCTCCTCTTCCCTTTTCCCTTGTTTGTCCTTGTATTTTCATGATTTCATAGCTCATTTTCTTTTCTTAGTGAATAATATTCCCGTGGGTAGTGTTTTGTGTGTTATTCTATGTTTTCTTGTATAAGAATATCTTGGTTGCTTTGTTTCTTGAACATTTCGAAAAAATCATCTATAAACATTCATAAGGAGGGTTTTATGTGGATATAATTTTGAAATAATTTGAATAAACACAGAAACATAATTGGTGAACTTTAACACAAGATTACATTTAGCTTTCTAAAGAAACATCAAACTGTCTTGCAAAATTATTATAGCATTTTTTCCATCAGTAAGAAACAAAATTCTTTTGTTCCACAGTATTGCCAGTAATCGTTCTTGATTGGTTTTAGACATTCTAAGAAGCAGACAGTGGAATCGCTTTGCTGCTCAATTTGTAATTATTTAATATCAAATGATATTCAGAATATTTTCTTATAACTATATGGTGAAGTATCTGCTCAGTTCTTGTACCTATTTACTAACTGCAATTTTTGTTTTCTATTGGTGAATCTCAAAACAATTTATTTGTACATTTTGTAAGCAAGTCCTATAGAAAATATGCATTTAGGAAATACTTTCTTCTAATCCATCTGTTGTGTAATTTTCATTTTCCAAGATTGTGTTTCATTAATTTGAAGACTTTAATTTTATTAATTTTCAACATATTAATTTTTCATTCAAGGATCATGTTTTTGTGTGTTACATGTAAAAATTTTCAATAAGAGTCAATGAGTGCACACTTAATGCCATGTTACTCCTGAAATTTTATATGTATTTAATATTTAATCATCAGATCCATTAAGAATTATTTTTGTGAAAAAATTCAAGGCCTTTAATTCAATTTATTTTGCTGTTTATGAAGTAGATACATTTCAGTGTAATTTTTAAGAAAGCTGTCATTTCTCCATGAATTGATTTTCTTATTGTCAAAATTTCTTTATGAAATAGTTGTTGGAGTATTTCTATGGTTTACATTGCAGTTAATTTATCTATGCATCTATACTTTTTTCTAAACAAAGCTACATTAATCTTCATTATTGTAATTTGTAATCACTTAGAATATGTTATTCATTCTTGTTCACCTTTTCACTATTTTGTTAGCTATGTTTGATATTTTGCATTTCCACATACATTTTTATATAACTTTGTTATCTACAAAATGCTTTACAAGGATTTTTATTCCAGTTGTAGGGAATCTGTAGATCATTTTGAAAGATTTGACTTTAAAGATATTAAATTCTCTGTTCTTGGTTCATAGAATATTATTTAACTTATTCTAATTTTCTTGGAATTTTTCATCAGTGTTTAATATATTTTTGCATGTAGATGTACACAAAAATATTTTCATTATCAATTCTATCATAAATATTTTATTTCAAATTATAATATAATGATAATTAGGAATATAATAGACTTTTACATGTTAATCCTTTACCCTATTTTTCTGTACTCTGATATTTCCAGAAATTCTTTTCCTAGAAACTGGGATTACTTACATAAATAGTTATGTTATTTGAGGATAAAGATGTTTTTATTTTTCCTTTCTGATCTGTATTGTATTTTTTCTAGTTTCATTACACTGTTAGTATTTTCAGCTCAATGTTGAACAAATATGGTGAAAAGATTTCTTAAAGTTTCCCTATTATAGGTGTTGTCTGATTTCTATTAGTTATAAGTAAACTCCATGATCTGCTTCTGAATTTTTTTCCCATATTTTTTTAGTCACTGATAAATGGTTAAGATGAGGTTACTTTAATTTAAAATACTCACCATTATATAATTTAATTTAACCTTGGTTCATGAAGGTAATTCTTTCCATGATTCTAGTGCCAAAATTCATTCCAGAATAGTGCAAAGTATTACCTTTATGAACCCAGATACCACTATACCTGTGATAACATCTATTTAGCACTTAATATGAAGAAGTATATATGTTCTTCTCTACACATCTTAATTAGCAGCATCTTTCTGTCTGGACTGTGATGATTATGAGCCTAATATGTTATTCCTTGTACCTGATGGCTTTGTTAGTTTTCTCTTGCTGAAACAAAATACCCAACATCCAAAGTTAAGAGAAAGATTTATTTTGCCTCACAGTTTTTAGAGGTTTGAGTCATAATCTGATGGATCAAAGGCAGGGTGGCAAGAGAGAGGAGTTTTGCAGGGGAAAAACAGTTCATTGTAGTCAAAAAACAAAAGACAGAAAGTACCAAGTTACAAGAGACAAATGACAACACTATCCCTATTTCTGTCCTTTATCCAGGTAGAGCAGATAGCACTTACACGTAGGGTGGGGCACCCTTAACGCTACCCAGAACTATGTCAAACCAGTCACTGTAGTAATTTACTAATCACACACCCTTAACCCCAGTATGACACACTGTAGATTCAGCCACCTCTAAAAACCCCACCTATGAGTTGGCCATTGTTCCCCTACTCTGCTTCCTGGCTGCCATGAACTAAGAAGCATTCTTCTGTCAGGTTCTTAAGTCATATTTCTGCCTTGCCACCAGCTGAGCAAGGAATAAAATTTTTGTTGCCATTAACTAAACTATATCTTTCCTTCATTAAAACATGAGTCTTTTGGAGGCTAAAAGTGGAACGTTATGGTTTATATCTACATATTTCTCAGAATTTCATGTGTTCATATGTGGGGAAGTGATTGGATCATGAGGGCATGATACTCATCAGTGGATGATTTCACAGATGCATTTCTAGGTAAATGTGATGTTGGGATGTAAAGACTGGTTGGAAGAGGTGGATGACTAGGGTGATGAAGGTTTTATCTCTTTCCCTCCTCCTTTGATTTTTCTCTCCTTGCTTCTTACCACCATGCCATAAGCTCTTTCTGGTCTTCCACGACCTTCTGCTATGACACCCTGTCTTGCAGTCAACTAACTATGAACTGAAACTTCTACAAACTGTAACTCAAAAATGAACTTTGCCTCTTTTAATCTAAAGGTGGCAAGTATTTTGCCCCAATGATGAAAAAATAGCTAAAACTGATTTTGGAATGAGAGAAATGAGGCCATTGCTGTGATGCTACCTGGACATGTGATTCAGGAGCCTTTGGAACAGGTTTGCAGGAGGAGGTCAGAAAAGTTTGGAGATGTTGACTGGGGAAGCAGCCACAGAATGCTGCAAGCTGAACTTGATGGGAAATTCTGGCCAGAGCTCAGAAGACCAGAAGGCTGATAGAAATGCAGCTGGTAAAGACCAGACTGAGGTTTCAGGTAGGAACAAGGACCACACTGACTTCTGTTGGACCCTAGATCATATGTGTTATGCTGTAGCAAAAAAGTTTGTCTGCATTTTGCTTCTGTCCAGATACTTTGCAGAAAACTGAGATTAAGGGTAGTAAACTAATCAATCGGATGGAAGAAATTTTAAAGCAGTCTAATGTTGAGTCTGTGGCATGGCTGATTTTAGGTTTTCAGTTGGATCTATGTTGAGAATCAAGAGCAAAGGGCCCTGCAGATTGATTCAAATTTTGCATTGGGCCAGAAAGGAAGTGCCACTAAAGTTATGGTCTGCACAGATGGAGCAAGAAGGAATGCAGGTGCTGAAAAGGAACAGAATACTAGAAAAGTTGGCCTGAGGCTATCAAGACTCTAGCCTTTGCAGCCTCAAAATTGCAAAAGTGAAAGACTTTGCATTGAAAAGAGAGGTCCAGGGTACCAAGTTTCAAAATGCACCTATATAATTTGATGCTTGGATTGAGTTCACAGCATTTAGCAATCAAGTCACTCAAGCCAGACAACCAAGAGAGGATGAATACTGGCTACTCCTCCACCTGGTGGCAGATGTTGACATCATCTACCTAGTGCTGTTTTTAGATGCATACAGAATGCAGGAGTTGAGGGGATCAAGAAGGCTTCCACCTAGATTTCAGAAGAAGGTCTGGGAGGCCAGGTAGTGTGCCCCCAAGAGGGCAGTGGGTAAAGCTGTGAGTATCAGGTTGAAGATGCAGTGGAGACCTCAGAAGGTTGGAGAAACAAGGAACATGAATCATCTGAAGAAAGTAAGGAGGGTGCACAGCCGGTCTGACAGAGAATTTATAAGAGACACAATCACTGGCAGTGCCGTTGGTGGGGAGCCATTCATGCACTTTGGAGTATACATCTTCCCATAATCGCAGATGATGGACATGGAACCATAGGACTTAATATATGCCCTGTGAGAGTTTGCACTTGCATTGGTCCCATTGCTTTCTATTCCTTCCTTTGTACCTTTTAAAATGGGAAAGTTTGCCTTGTGTCATTGTGCATTGGAAGTGTATAACTTTCTTTTCATTTGGACAGGAACTTGCCTTGCATATCAGAGACTTTAGACTTGGACTTTACAGTAAAGCTGAAATGGTTAAGATTTTGGCAAATCATAGAGATGGATTAAATGCTTTTTTTACATAAAGGAATCCACATGAGACTTTTGAGGGTTGAGAACTGAATGTTACGGCTTGTGTCTAGATGTCTCCCCAGTGCTTCATGTCATCATAGGTAGGACTTTTGGGAAGTGGATGGATATAAAGAGTGTGTAGTGTTTTAGGGTGCACTGGGATTAAGGGCCGTTGTAGGTAATGAAAACCCTGACTTAGGTGTGGGTGGCACCAATCAATAAGCTTGTAGTCTGGATGGAATATAAAGAGACAGAAAAAAAGTCAAGCTTGATGCTGCTGCTTGATGACTTGCTGCCTGTGTCTGCCATACTTTGAAGTCTTTCTCCTCTGTGATGTCCCTCTGGATGCCACCCTGCCTTTGAGCCTGTCAGCTGTGGGCTGAAACCCCTGCAAATTGTGAGTTGAAATAAAGCTTTTCTTTAATTTGTGATTGTCAGGATTTTGTCCTAGTAATGAGAAAGTTAACTAACACAATCACATAGGATTTATTTCAAGAAAACAAGCTTGGCTTACTACACCAAGTTATGTAATACAACATATTAATACTGTAAATAGTAAGGTATACAATATCAACTCAACATTGGCAAAAAGTAGGCACATTTCATCAACCTTTGTTGAAAAGAATACTCAGCAAACTAGAAATACAAGTGAACATCTTTAACATCTTCATAAGGAGCATCAAAGAGAAATGATAGGTAACATCATACACAGAAGTTAATTCAAGTCTTCCTTTGCTTTTTCAAGTATTAGATGTTTTAGCCAGGGTGATTAGTCAATGAAAAAAATATATATATCATGCAGATAGACTAAGAAATGGTTGAATTCCATTTGTCGTTACAAAATATTCTATATAAAAATTTTTAGGGACTATACTTCAAAGAAAACTATTAGTAAATATATTCAGTAACACATGGCCACACAATACACTGTACTATTATAAACATATCAATTATATTTTCATAACCAAAAACAAATATTATTAAATATATTTAAAAGACCAATGCGGTGCAATATTATTACAAGGATTAAATACCCCTGCAAGAAATTGAACATAATTGCTATGTGCTGTAAAATTAAAACACAATTTAAAGAAATTAGGAAAATATAAATAAAAGTAAACACACATATATTCAAATAGTTCATGATTTGAATTTGTTAATGTGATAATACTCCCAAATTGAGTCAATATTCAATGCAATTACCAACAAAGTCACAACTGATTTTTCCACATAAATTGATAGTAAAGTCTTAAAATTTATAAAGAATTCTAAGGAATTCAGAGTAGTGAAAACAATAATGAAAAGCTACAAAATCATAGAATTTTGCGATTTCAAAATATATTACAAGATTCAAAATTCACTATAAAATTACTAATTGAAATAATGTGGTACTCAGAAAAGCCAGACACAGTGATTTTTGGAGAAAATTTCCTTAAATTTATGGTCAAATATCACTCAAAAAGTATGCAATGGATATCAAAGAAGACAAATGGTGCTGGGAAAAATAATGTCTACATTCACAATCAAGTTGTTACCTGTACCATTCTCAATACTTACACATCATGGGTTATGGAGTTAACCATTAGAAATAAAACATTATAAATCTTTGATAAGAACAGTGGAGAAAAAAGAAAAAGAGCAAAAGTTCCTGATCTTGGATTAGTCAATGATTCTTAGATATAGCGCCAAAAGCATCAGTCATAAAATTTTTTAAAAATACAGAAATCAAAACTAATCAAAATTAAAAAGTTTTGTACAATGATACAATCAAGAAAATATAGTGACAACTCACAGAATACTTGTGATTCATATACATAATAGTCTAAGATGAAACGGTAAAAGAGCTCAATTCTAAAATAGCAAAATTGTACTTTTATGTGCATATACATCATGTTTTATCAGAATACATGATGGAATGTAACTATCAATAACATAGATAAACCTCCCATGTTGGTGACTGAAAAAAATGAAGCAAAAAACAATATTAATTGTGTGATTTGATGTAGTCAATGAGCAAAACAAAAGCACAGCAGGTCTAAGCCATGAATTGCAGTAGTATATTGTTGGTTTACATGACTACAGATACAAAAATGGTGCCTCAACTCTGTTTTCTGACATGAATGTTACGCATGAGTGTTAAGTTTGTGAAAATTCATGAAGCTCTTGATTTGATTTAGTACCTGCCCTTAACTATTGGTGAAAATTCTTGTTAGTCTTAATAAAGATTGAAATAATTGTTTACAAGCCTGACTTACAGTATTTCTCATATTGAGCTTTACGCTTATGGTATACAAAACAAAAGTATAAGCAATATAACTGAAATTAATAAATTTCATTGTTTTCTGATAAAAATGTGTGCTCAACTATTTGATCTCTAATGAATTCCCTCCACATCTGATTAAAATCATATGTACAACTGTAATTACTTTAATTCTCACCCAATCTCATTTTTCAAAATACTCAGTTATTTTGAACAGTTTACAAAACATGTCTCTAAACAAACATAGAAGTAAATATTATAGACTTTTATGATTTGGCCTAATGTTGCTTTTGATCATTTCATTAACTATACATAAAATAGTTATAAAAACTATGATAGCTGCGACCCTGCCTCAGAAAAATCAGGGCTGGGAGTTTGGCTCAGTGCCTTAAGCGCCTGCCCTGGCAGGCGCGAGGTTGTGAGTTCAATCCCCGGTGCCGCAAAAAAAAAAAAAAAAAAAAAAAAAAAAAAAAAAAAAAAAAAAAAAAAAAAAAAAAAAAAAAAAAAAAAAAAAAAAAAAAAAAAAAAAAAAAAAAAAAAAAAAAAAAACTATGATAGCATATGTTTTGTGTTGCTATTATAAAACACTACATATATTTAGTTATAATGATGATTTGCACTATGTACAGAGATTATGTAAAATCAATAAGTTTAAAAGAAAATATTCTGTTTTACTATTTGTAAAACATATATTTTCTATTTTTCTCATATATAGAAAAGTAGTTTCGTGTCTAGGGGTTATACGTTGATTTTCTCAAAATGATAATATATACTAGATAATAAAAATGGTTATTAAAGTCCAACCAAGTTTTCTCCATAAAGGTTCACATAATTCTTATATACATCAGTGTTTATATATATTTTATGAGAGAAAGAGTAAAGCATTTCTTTGTAACAGGTGACTCTAAATTATGCAACTTTGTAGATCTTGGCTTCTAAATGAATGAATAAAATAGGAAAGCATAGAACTGTAATTATTTCCTTCTGAAATGTGTAAGTAAATTTTAATGAGTTGCCAAACAAAATGCTCATTTTTAATTTTTCTGTATTAAGGCTCTGTTATAATGATTATTACTTCTCTTTATACATTCTTCTGTTAGTACAGTACAGTACTTAGGCTTTTAAAGAGTATTGGATATAACCTACAGATGTTTAAGGGATCTTAATTACAATGGGAAAAATCTGGGTTGCTGGCATATGTCCTTAATTTTCTATTTCCTTATTAGTTCTGTTGTATAGATGGAAATGATTTCTAGCTGTTCTATTAATTCAAAGGCCTGTTCACAATATTGCTTCAATGTGAAAATACTATTTTTGCTTCAAATCATTCTGCTTTTCAGTCATTTGTTTCAACTTTTATGGTCATTCTCTGAATTCTGTTCATTTCCTTGTTTTGCTATCAATACAAAATGTCAGATCAACCATATTAAAAGAGTTTTATTAGCCAATTACTCACAAACTGATCCCTAGTACTTATTTTAACTGTGCCTTTAATTTTATAGAAATAAAAACTCACAAATTTTAAACTTTTAGACTGATATTTATAATATTTGTCCAAAAACTTGTTCAATAAAGCTTTCCATGAAATTAAAAGTGGTAGACTGTGTTTCAACCCCTTAAAAATGATGGGGAAACTATTTTTAAAGCATAATGACAACTGGAACAAATGATAAAAGGGGAAATGTATGTTTGCATTCAATCTGTATTCCCAATTACATGTTATACCTTTTCCTGAAATGTTGCTAAAATGAGAAGTGATTATATTTATAATCACTAGAATGTGCATAAATATTTGTTCTTATCTTGAAATTTTGCTCACTTAATTATGACCCATGACTTATACAGAAAGTTAAATCTGCTTATTCCTTGCTTAAAATAAACTGTTTGAACTTTTGCCTATGAAATCTGCTAGTATATATATTGTATAGCCATTCTTTCTTTCTTTCTTTTTTTCTTTTGCTATCTGAAATCAAACTGTACCAAAAAGGGGAAACAAATTTAAAAATATTGTAAACATGCTCCAATTCTTGTGAAAGTAAGAAGTATGATAATGTGATATAAACTATTTCTAAAAAACACATACTTTAAGAGAAAAAATATTTATTAGCTATTATTTTCAATTATGGAATTTGCAACTATGGAATATACAGTAACTTTATAAACATATAGTTATGTTTGCAATTACAAAATTTGCAATTACAGAATTTCAGTAATTTCAATTTCAAATTGAAATGACGAATAAAGAAATTAAGTTTTCACTGTTG
>RJWM01045569.1:0-12744 GCA_004363535.1 Dasyprocta punctata | reverse complement strand
AAGAAAAAAGATTCTCACATGTGGATTCTCTTCTATTAATGAGATTAATTTATTGTGTTCTTAAGTGCATTTATATCGTATTAAGAACATTTGAATGATTTTATCAGTGACTTTGAATCTCCAATATTTTGAAGTATATTAGAAAGGGTTCAGCTAGGGATATAACTGAACAGCACAGCACCAGCTTGGCAAGTGAAAGGTTGTGAGTTCAATCCCTGGTATCTCCCCCCCAAATAATAATAATAACAATAATAATAATAATAATAATAATAGCAATAATAATAAATAAATGAAAGGGTTTAATCTTTAGAGAAAGTTTCAAACTTTAAGTGACTATCACGTTACATACTAAAACTATTAACACCAGAAAAAGATACTATGATTGACACTGAATGTGTTTCAGACGTTATTGCAGTAATATTAAGGTATTTAAAATTGTAGAATTTTATTTTGCTATGAAAGAATCGTATTTACTGTCTGAACATGTCAATAATTGCAGTGATATTTATATCCTTTTAAAAATATATATAGGGCAAGTAAATATTGATATTAATTTCTTAAAGGTTTGAAAACTGTGAAAATTGAGAAAATTTGTTCTGTCCTGAAAAGAAGAGTGCTTCTGAATTTTCTGTTAAGCTTGCAAACATATTCCACTCTTTTATAAACAATCAAAAGTGCTTCACCTGGGAGACACTGGATGATAAGATGGTATTTCTAAGATAATACTTTTTTAATTTAAAGGAAAATTATGTGACAAACTGGTTTACAGAGATTATAAGGAGTTAATAAGGAAAATTATCCTTCTTTGAATGCTAAATTTAAAATTAAAGGTCGCTTCAAATTTAAAGTTAATAAAGACACATAGAAAAAATGATTTTATTCTGCAAAAAGCAGTATATAGAAATTGAATTCAGTAAATCAATTGTGCCACCAGAAATAATTCTTATGAATTAGTTTAATTTCCCTAAAGTAGAATTAGAGTTGGATTTAAATAAAACTAATTTATTTTCTATACCCATAAAAATAATTATATAGTAACTGTGACAGTTTTAAGAATTCAAGGTAAATTTGTATTAAATTTTAAACAGAGAGGTCTTTCAAATCTATTTAATTAACCAGATTTGGGTGAATAGTTAATTAACTCATTGTCAAAAGTAGTGTCCTGAAAATGACAAGGAGATTTAACATATTGAATTTACATGAATTGGCCAAAACTTTCTTACAAAAATCTTTGTTCAGTGAATTCAGCTGAAAATATAATTTATGAGAAAGTAGAAGCCAATAACCAAACCTGAGTAATTGAAGGACATAACAGAATTGAAATATATACAATATTATATTTGTATATACATTTAAAATGTAAAAGCAAGTATTAAAAAGAATTAAAACAACATTTGGCAAGTTGTTTTTTAAAAGGATATAAGGTTAGCTTTGAATCTTAAGAGTTTGTGCATTAGAATCAACTCTTGTATATATTACATTTTCATATTTTAAAAACTTTTAAAGCTGCATGTATCTTTCCTTAGCAGAAAAATACTTTAAACCATACTATATTAATGTTTTATTATAATTATTTTAAATATTATCATTATTTTCTATATTGCAGTATTATGCAATTATGTTCATTTCATTATAATAATTCTATGATATTGATAATATTGATGCTGCTAATAAGAAACATAGGTCAGATCATTTATAACAAATCTAGCTTAAATCAGGAAACTTAATCTTAGAAGTGAAAGTTAAGATTTCCATGTCTGGACAGCAAATATTTTTTAAAACAAAGGCATTAAAGAGATGAGTTAAAGTGTAGTTTATCATTCCCTTCTTCTTTTTAGAACTTTCTTGGCTACTAAAACAATATCTGTTTTCAAAAAGAGTACTCAGAAAGTTAAAATTTGCAATCTTTTATTGTTATATAAATAATGTCTCCTATAGGTCTGTCAGAAAAGTATTTTTAATATGGGTGGAATTATCCTACAAATAGAAAATATATATAGCAAGTACCATTAAACCTATGAAACAAAAAGAAATATGAAAAATTACAAATAAGTTGCTTAAAACACAAATTCCTTCCATTTTCAGCCATGTTTGAGTATGCAGATATAAATGAAATAAAATGCACAACACATTATTTTTCAGATGTTGGATGGCAGGGCATGCATAATTGTGAAGAAGAAAAGGAAAAACATGTTAGAAACTGGAAAATTTCACAGGCTTCTCGAGTTGCTTTTTGAAATGTAGAGCAAACTAAAGTTTTAAGGAGATCGTGAAGATTTCACTGAATTAGGACATAATGACTACATGTGGCAAGAAGAGACTGGAGTATCATAGAGAAGGAACCACAAGTTCTGTCTTTTGCCAAATACTGAACTTCTCATTCAAAGGAAAAAGAATTAAAAGGCATGGAAAGGAAAATCTACCATAGATCTGCAAATTGAACCATAATTCTATACATCACAAATACTGGGATGAAGTAGTAGTTCAAACAGCTAGAGCAGATAGATTGCATGGAGCAATCCAGACACTCAGTTAAGATTTTAGAAGGGAAACATCTTAGGGTTAATGTCCTAAAGTCAGGGGTACTATAGACACACTCTGGAAGAAAAATCACACACACACACATACACACACACACACACACACACACACACAAACACACACACACACGAATGAATCACGATAATGGGTCTACTTCCCCCCGCCCAGAAAAATTTTTTTCCGGTAGGGAAATATGGAGACTATCTACAATGTCACTTCCAGAATATGCAGAATAACGTTTTCAGTGGTGGGAAAGTAAGAGAAAATGATTTTCAACGAAATACTGTTAATAGTAACAATTCATCAGAAGTTACTGTGATAAACAGTAACACTATTTACTGTAGTAAATAGTAACAATAAAAATAACAATAATAGTAACAATAATAATAATTTACTGTAGTAAATAGTAACAGTAACGATGTCCATTTACTGTAGTAAATAGTAACAATGTCAACAGAAGTTACTGTAGTAAATAGAGAAAAATAATTATTATGGTATGGAAAACACATTCAAAATAAGAGAGATTGGCTGGAGATACAGCTCAGCAGCACAACTGTTGCCTGGCAAACTCAAGATTGTGAGCTCGATTTCCGGTACAAAAAGATTGTTGTTTTGGTAAAAATTAGTTGAAAATATGCTCCCTAATTTCAAGCAACTCAACAAATTTCAATAAGAACACATACTATCTATAAAAGAACATCTCAATTAAATTCTTTAAAAGGTTTTAGAAAAGGACAGCAGATCTTTAAACTACAAATAGAGAAAGAAATGTGTTATAAAAGGTGAATAAACCATTATAGACTTCTGATCAGAAAAAAAGCTATTAGAAAGCATGGTGAAAGAAAACTGCACAATTAAAATTCTATGTTCAAGAAACAATAGCAATTAAAATAAGGGGGAAATGTGTTCTTTAAGTAATTTATAGCAGTTACACGAATTTTTCTTGTTCTTTCATCATTTGTAAAGCTTCTCTAAATAATCAATCCTGACTTACTATTTTGTTTTCAACTTAAGAAACCGACTTCACATTGGTCATTTTGGCTACTTACGAATTCTGTATAATATTACATTTTATCCCTAGTATTTCTATCTGGCAACTTTTCTGTGGTAAATTTGTCATTCATGTTTTGAACTGTTTTGGTGAGTTCTTTTCTTTTCTCTTTCTTTTTTTTATTTGTTCCATACAAACGTTGGTCAAAAACAAAACCATTCCAACAGCATCAAGGGCAAGGAAATACTTTGGAATGAACCTAACTAACCAAGGAAGTAAAAGCCCTGTATGATGAAAACATTAGATTCTGAAACAGGTGATAAAAGAGGTTGTCAGAAAAATGGAAAAATATCCCCTGTTCCTGGATAGGTGAGACCAATATTGTCAAAATAGCCATACTTTCAGAACTGATATGAGGTTTATTGCAATTTCAATCAGAATACTAACAGCATTTCTTACAGAACTAAAGAAGACAGTCCTAAAATTTATATAGAACTAGAAGACACCCAGAATAGCAAAAGCAATCCTGGGTAACAAGAACAAAACAGGAGGCATCACAATACATGACTTCGAGCTACACTATAAAGCTACAGTGCTTAAAAACAGTATGATTTTGGCACCAAAACAGGCATGTGAGTTAATGAAAAGAGCAGAGGATGCAGAAAGAATGTCAGACACATTCAGCCACCTGAACTCTGACAAAGAGGCAAGAAATATACTTTAAAAGAAAATCTCTTTAGCAAAGAGTGCTGAATAAACTGGCTGTCCACATTCAGAAGACTGAATATAAGCCTATGTATCTCACAATATACTAAACTAAAATTAAAATTAAAATGAATCAATGATCTAAATATTAAAATGAAAACACAATCTACTGGGAGATAGAATAGGTAAAACTCTTGAAGTCATAGCCATATACATGGATTTTCTTAGCAGAACACCAATTGCACAGAAACAAGAGTAAGCTTCAGGGCCAGTGATATAGCTCAACAGCAAAGCGCCTGCCTGGCAAACATAAGGTTGTGATTCCAATTCCCAGTAGCCAAAAAAAAGGAATAAGATTCAACAAATGGGAGTATATCAGTTTAGAAAGCTTTTTACAGCAAAGAAAACAACCAATAATGCAAAAAGACAACTTAGAGAATGAGAATGGAAAAAAGTTTTTGCCAGCTACACCTTTGAGAGAAGACTACTATCTAGAGTACATAAAATATTCAACCCTGTGGCATCAATGGTACAAAAAACGTTGGTAACTGAAATGAATAAGAAATCTCACAAGAAGAACCCAGTAAATACACACCAGAAATGTTCAACATCACTGGTCACTTGAAAAGTACTAATTAAAACATCACTGAGATGTCATTTTACTCCAGAAAGAATGATAATCATCAATAAATTAAATAATAACAAATGCTGAGTGGGCCATACTGTAAAAGGAACTCTATAGTGGAATTCTGCAAAAATCTCCATTCAACCCTGCCAATCTTCCTGAAAGATTTAAAGACATCATATTATAGTAAAACTTGTTTAACCAAGTTTATAAAAGCACTGTTCATAATAGCTAAAGCTTGCAAGTAGTCTATATGTCTATCAATAAATGAATGAATAAAAAAAGATGATATCTGTGCACAATGGAATATTACTCTGCTGTTAAAAAGGATAAGTGTGAGCCATTTGTAGGAAAATGGGTGCACCTTGGAAATGTAATGGTTACTGAAATAAATCAGACACACAAGTTTAATACTATATAGTATCTCTTATATAAGAAATCTAAAATAAAGTATTATTAAAGAGCATATTAAAATACAGATAAAAGAAAACAAAGGAATAGCTTCTTTGGAAGGGGATCAAGAAACGGAAAAGGAGGGTAAATAGGAGGGGAGTAGAGAGGAGACAAAAAGAATTAGGATGTGTAATGCATGTGTACCAACTACCCACAATGGATATAATCATTATGTGTCACAACCATGAAATTAACAAAAAAGAAAGAAAATGAGGAAAAGCTGTCTGGATATGGAGAGAGGAAGGGAGGGAGAGAGAAAGGAGGGTTAGGGAAGGAGAATAAAATGAATCGATATATGTTAAATACATGTACTTAGTCTCTAAAATGGATGTAAATGTTATGTACTGAAAATACACACTAATAAACTTTAAAAAATAAGGCAAATGAAGAATTATTAAAATAAGAAAATCTAAGAGAATCTTCCATTAGCAGATGCACAACAAAAGAAATATCAATAGAATTTCTTCATCCTGAAGAAATAGGAATCTAAATGAAACTTATAATTGTCAATTTTCCATGTTCGCTTGTGGAGATGATGATCCCAGATATTTTGGTCAAACTCTAAGATGGATGTTGCTATAAAAGCAACTGAATTTAAGGAAAGAAAAATACTCTCCATTATGTGGGTGAACCTCAAAACCTCTGAGGTTTTCTGAAGAATGAACTCAGCCTTAAGACTAATTAAACAATTCTGTGTGAGATTTTAGCCTCCTTGCTTATTTGTTGCACAATAGCATGGGTTATTTTTTAAACTCTTTTTTTTTTGCCTTTTCTATATGTATATATATATAAATATGTCTATTTATGTATAAAAAATTGTCTATGTATATAAAAATTATATGTGTCCATATATAATTGATTTTGTTTCTCTGGAGCACCCTCACCAATACAAACATATATACCTGAAGAAAACCATAATAGCATGTATATTAAAATTCCAAGTTTTGTTCCTCTCTGTGCATATTTAAAAGATATTCACATTGACTAGTTCTATTTTGATTTTAGCTCAGGAATTTTTAACAAAACTCATCACCTGCCACATAACAATCATAAATCTAAACAATGTCAACAAACACTTGTGCCTAAATCCTTCAGAAAAAAACAAAAGCGAACAAATTATAGAGAAAAGACAATGCCTGGAAAAAGAAGCCATCATGAAATGACAACTGACCACAGCACAAAGGTCAAAACTGATTTCAAAAATGTAATTTAAGATCTGAACAATTAGACAATAAATATATTAGAAAATATAAGAATTAGAATGAATTATAAATTAGGATTTAATTTCAAATAGAGAAACAGAGGAGGGGAGTTCCAAGTTTTGTAAAAGTCTCATAACTCACTAGCCAGTACTGATCCATGAATGTATGAGACTGAATGAAAGCAAGGTGAGTGTATCGAATTGAGATTTGGGCTCTAAACCAGGTTAATTACCAGTTGACAGAAAAATCTTGACACTATTTAAAAGATTACAATAGAATCTAAAACAAGGCAATCATAATATTTACAATACAATATCAGACTTTTCAGGATACAGATAATTAGGGAAATTTGGTCCAACCTACAACAAAAATATGATTCAGAAATGCCATCCTGGAATGACTCAAGTGTTTGAATTAGCATAAGAGGTTCAATAAAGTACTTATTTAACCATATTTAAGGAAGTAAAGAAATATTTCCTCATATTAAATGAAAGACAGAAAAAATTTATTAAGAAATAGTAATTTATAAAACAGCAAAATCCCAGAACCAAAGAAATATAGTATCTGATATTATACATAGAAAATTATTCATAGCAGAGTTGAGATAAAAGAGGAGCAAATCGGGAAACTTAAAGATAAATTGGAGGTGGGGCAAGATGGAATGATAAACAGCAGGGTAAGTGGCCTGCCTAAAAGATACTCTCCAGATGCTGAAATAGCAATATGGGAAAGACAAGAAGGAGGGCGGTGGGTCCTCTGGACCCAGGAAGAATCTAAAGTGAGAATTGGAGCCCACAGAAAGAGTAAAAAGAAACACTCAAACAAAGAAGGTGGTGACTGGTGGCACCTCTGCCCACAGCTGGACCCACTCTGTGAAAGGAGTTGCTTGAACCTGGGGACGTGCAATTAAAGTTCTGCAGTGGCAGTGGTGACCCTGGAGGCCTCTGCCCAGAGAGAAAGCATTAGAGGAGAGTGGCAGTGGACAGGGGGAGCAGACCTAGAGGACTAAACTGGCTGACAGTGAGTGCAGCAAATACCAATCCACTGGGCGGGAGAGCAAGGGACTGGCAGCCATTCTGGGGCCAGAACCATTCCTAGTTGGGCACAGTCCTATGGAAATTGCTCAGACTGAGCCCCAGAGGGTCCCAGCGTGTGACTGACTCAGTCTGGGGACCATGGCTCCATGTGCACCCTAGGGGTGTTAGGGGAAGATTCGTGGACAACTGGCCCAGGTTCCCAGGCAGCAGCCCCATCCCCACACACTGTGCCAGACACTGGGGAACTGAGGCAAGCTGGGGAAAGGCAGCAGACAGCGCTGTAACAGCACACCCGGTGGTAACCATCAGATATCCACAATCAGCACTGACTAGAAGAACCAGTCTCACTTCAGAGAAATTGCAACCAATGCAAGGAGTGCCTGGATCCCCAGGACCCATCTGCCCAGGAGAACCCAGGAGTATGTCAAGACAAAGCAGCAAAAGGCAGTCTCTGGCCTCCAATCCAAGCAGAACAAATCCAGGAGAAGCAAATGCAGGAGAGGTCGAGAGTCCTACAACTAAAGTCTCTGAGGTGATGACAACTGAAGTAAATAAACAACTTTATGAGGCTATAAAAGAAATTAGAACAGAAATACTAACTCAACTAAAAGAAGAAATGAAAAACATAATAAAAGAATTGCTAGGCATCTCTAAAGGAGACATAGATGAAAAAATGAAGCATAGGAAAATGAGAGAAACCTGGAATGAACAATACAAAAAGGATTTGGAATACATGAAACAGATTCAAAGAGATTACCAGGAAATCAAAAACTCCAATGAAAGTTGGCAGAACCACCTGAAGGAAACAAAAGACAGACTTTCAGACCCTGAAGACAGGTTTGCAACTTGTGATCATGAAAGGAAAGATCTCTTAAAAATAACAAGAAACCTGGAAGTACCAATACAACAGCTGCAAGACAACCCAAAGAAACATAACTTGAGAATAAAAGGTGTGAGTGAAAAAGTGGGGGTCAGTAGAAAACAAATTAAAAGTCTATTGACAGAAATAATTTCAGAAAACTTTCCAAGCATGGGAACAGGAAGTGACTTTCAGGTAAGTGAAGCATATAGAACTCCAGCTAAACATAACCAAAATATACTTATACCCAGACTTATAATAATCAAGATCCCAGAAATTCAACACAAAAGCAGAATATTAAAAGATATTAGAGAAAAAAACCAGATCACCTACAAAGGAAAACCCATCAGAATCACAACAGACCTCTCAACACAAACATCGGGTCCAGAAGAGCTTGGAGTGAAGTATTTCAAGCCCTGAAAGAAAACAACTTCCAACCCACATTGATGTACCCTGCAAAACTATCTTTCAAAATCAACAGAGAAACAAGATACTTCCACAACAAAGAACAACTAAAGGAATTTATGACAACCAAGCCAGCCCTACAAAGAATACTGAAGGACATTTTAGAGAGAGATAAAAAACAGCTCCAGAAACAGTGGCAGAGGGATATCACTGAGTGGGGCCGACAATTGAATCCATCAATGGGATTTGAGTCCAGGATTGTTTTCAATGAGCTGTTTAGTTTGACATTATTCTATCTCGACCTGCCCAATTTTATTATATATGATGACATAGACAGCTATTTCAAAGATAACAAAATATATTAGGGTAGCCTTTATTGATATTTGATCACCTTGTTTTGAAATTCTGTGTTGCTTTCATTGTTCTGTTTTGAGTGATTTTAACCTATTTAGTTTGTTTGATTGTATTATAACAGATGATATAGGCAACTACTTAGAAGATAATATGAGGCATTATAGAAATCAACGTTGTATTACTGCATATTGCTTCCATTGTTTTATTTGTTAATGATTTTATTTTGTACTATTTTCTTTGATTATATTAGGCCCGGTGGTATGGGCAGTTATTTTGAAGATAACAAGAGGTATTACAAGGGGAAAGGAGGAAAGAAGGAAGGGAAAAGGAAAAAGACATAGATTATATGTGGGTATACCTAAGATTATTAAAATGACTATACTACTAAATGAATTAACTATTGAGAGAGAACAGTTGATACTCATATGATTAGACCAATTTTACATATCTATATCTGAGCAACCCCTTTGAAGGTAATAATATACAATGTTACAACCACTGTCAAATTCCAATCATCTCATTTTGTAAACCTATAATGTTAGTGTATCTGATTTGTTGTTGTTTGTTTGTCTCTTTTGCTTTTTGTTTCTCTTTTCTGTGTTCATTTTCTCTTAAATAAAAAAATAAAAATAAAGATACATCAATGGAAATTATCCAGGACCAGGAAACAAATGCAAATTTTAAAAAAATTAGGGATATATATGATAATATTTAAGAGTTTACAAAACATGGAAATATACCTAAAAGGAAGGGAATAGTAAGGAAAATTAAGAACAAAGATTAATTCAGAAGTTTTCTAAAATTTAGTGAAAAACACACTTCCAGTTTCAAATCTTAAGCATTTATACAACAGAAATAAAGATCTATGTTCTCCAAAAATAATTATTGCTAGGCACTTTGTTAATCATAGGCTCAAATGTATATTAACAGAAATTTGGATTCATAAATATGGTGTATCTATGAAATAGAATGCAACCAGTTATAAACGAAGAACAAACTATTTATAAACACAAGATCATAGCTGAATTTGACAGATACTATAAGCCCAAAACACAGATGCAATTAACATTTTGCATGTTTCCATTTACATAAATTTCTAGACTGCATTGCTGCATGATAATTGAAATTAGATGTGTTTGCTGCTAGACAGAGTTGGTTGAGAATATTCATCATGTATGTACTGACTGTGTAAGTGTTTGTATTAGTCAAGGGGTAATACTATAATAGTTCAAATCTGTAAATTTCTCTGTAGAAAAAAATAGAAAAAAGTTAAAAGAGCAAACAATAAAAATGAGACTGCTGAAATAGTCATATTTGACTCAATTAGCTCTATCAGTTAACGAAGAAAAATGTCATATTGATATTATCTATTTCTTTGTGACTTTCAGATTCTATTACTTAAAAGAGATAGTAGTAATTTATGCTATGGTTCCTAAGATGACTTGGTTATTGTAAAACCTGCAGTGAATAACACAGAAAGGATTTTGCTTCACACAAAATACCTAAATTTGTTGCTTGATACGTGTTAGCTTAAAAAAAACTTGAACTTTTTAAAGGACTTAGCATGACTTATTAGATTCCTGACCCAAACTTTTGGTTCTAAATATTGGTTTTACAAATTCAATAGCATAGCTGGATACGAAGTCAGTACTCAAAAATCAATAGCATTCTTGTACACAAGCAACAAGCTCGCTGAGAGAGAAATTAGGGAAATCATGCCCTGCACAATAGCTTTAGAAAAAATGAAATACGTAGGAATCAATCTTACAAAGGATATAAAAGATCTATACATAAAAAATGATAGCACCCTAAAAAAAGAGATGGAAAAATATATCAGAAAATGAAAAGCCATCCCTTGCTCACAGATAGGAAGAACCAACATTAATACAGATTTAATGCAATCTCAATCAGAATACCATCAGCATATCTGACTGATCTAAAGAAAATGTCGCTAAAATTCATCCAGAACCAGAAGAGACCTAGAATAGTAAAGGCAATCCTGAGCAACAAAGGCAAGGAAGAAGGCATGACAATCTCTGACTTGAAATTATACTACAAAGCTACTGTGGTAAAAAATCAGCACAGTACTGCTAAGAAGAAAGAAAGAAAAAGAAAGAAAGAATGAAAGAAAGAAAGAAAGAAAGAAAGAAAGAAAGAAAGAAAGAAAGAAAGAAAGAAAGAAGGAAGGAAGGAAGGAAGGAAGGAAGGAAGGAAGGAAGGAAGGAAGGAAGGAAAGAAAGAAAGAAAGAAAGAAAGAAAGAAAGAAGGAAAGAAAGAAACCAGGAACACTTCTTCACTGTTGGTGGGAGTTTAGACTGGTACAACACAATGAAAATCAGTGTGGAGATTCTTTAAAAAACTAAATTTGGATGTCCCATTCTACCAAACTATTCCCCTTCTGGGTATTTTCCCAGAAGAATTGGAAACATCATACTATGGAGACATATGTGCACCCATGTTTATTAGCAGTACAATTTGTAACAGCTAAATGTTGGAAACAACTCAAATGCCCATCAACTGTGGAATGTATAAAAAGGATGTGGAATTTTAATACAGTGGAGCAGTACTCAGCTATAAAGAAGGATAAACTCGAGACTTTTACAGGTAAATGGTTGCAATTTGAGAACATTCTCATAAGTGAAATAAATCAGATTCACATATATAAATATCGTATTATCTCCTTAGTGTAAAACACTGAAAGAGTAAATAAGATCCAAAATGTATGATAGATGTTGTGAAAGGAGAAGAAACTGTTCAAAGGAAAAGAACAACTGGGGTGGGGAAAAAAGAGAAGAAAGAAGAGAAAAGATATATATATATATATATATATATATATATACATATATATGTATGTATGTATATGCAAGATAGATAATCTATCATCAAAAGATAGATAATCTATAATCAAGAGAACATTTATGCTTTCACTGGTCAATCTTGTAATCTGTGTAACTACTTTGAAGATGACAATATGCAATATAGTAACCATTGTTAATCTCCTATTATGTTGATTTGAAGTTCTGTACCATTGCTTTTAGTCTTTTTTGATTTGTTTTAAAATAAAATGAAAAGAATTAAAATAAATAAATACTGGTTTTAATATTTATTAACTCTATATTCTTAGTTTCTCTATAAAATGAGGCTTACATTGGCATCTAACTCAAAGCGATTTTTAAAGACTGAGTTACCTCATGTTGTGAAACATTAAGAATAATAAGGAAATATGAAAAGTTTTATAATTGCTTATTGAATAAACTATATATATATAACTAGTTATATATATATATGTATAAATTATGAGCTACAGAAGTATTTGGGGAGTGAACGAAGGCAGGTAAAATTTTAAGAAAGGCAAAAATGTACATGACAAGTCATTTTCAGGTACTGTATTGTTTGTATATTGCTTTAATAAATCATTAAAAATTAAAGGGAAATTTCAGAAAAAGTATTCACATCTGAATTGCTGTAACTTTCAAAGCTAACATATGAACTACTAAAGCACACTTGCTAGATGGTTTTTGTAAATATATAAGGTATGTAAATAGGGTAGCAGGAATTTGTGTAATCTCAAC
>RJWM01045568.1:0-12740 GCA_004363535.1 Dasyprocta punctata | reverse complement strand
TTAAGCAATAGAATAAGGTGTGCACAATATCTAAATGATTAGCCATTCTTACCTTGATAATACCCATGACTAAGCTAATCTATGGCTATAAATTGGATGTCTATATAGCCTAAAATACTTTAAGGTCTCAAGTGTGTAATTTAGTTACAATGAAGCAGTTAATTATTGCTATGTCATATTATCTTGGAAGTTCATACATATTCTGAACTTCTTTACCACACAGTCAGAGCTATGTCATGTTACTATTTAACTGATTTTTAGTTTTTTCAAGAGTGCTACTTTCATTTGTTCAGCTGTATCATATACTTCTTTTGGGCAGAATCTTATTACACAAAAAGAGTGGCATAATTTTTAGGTGCAAGGTTGTGGAATCAGACTGCCAGGATTCAATTTGGCTTTGAAATGTACAGCAATGCAACTTGGAGTGCATTAAATATCTCTTAACTCTGTTTATATCCCTGCAAATAGTAGCAATGAAAGTATTTTCCTGGTCAAATTGGATTACTTGGAGAGCTAAAAGAGTTAATACATGTAGGTATAAATAATAATTGCTAACACATAGTAAACCAGTACATGCAAGGCAAAAATGTTTCTTTAGGTCAGAGTCTGATGCTATAAAATTCTGTTTGTAAGATGCTGACTTTTTAGCTGAGCCTAGTGGTGCACGCCTTTAATCCTAGCAGTTGGGAGGCTGAGGTAGGAGGAGTGTCGTGAGTTCGAGGCTGGCTTGGGCTACAACGTGAGCACAAGGCTGGCCTGAACTACATAGTGTGACCCTGTCTCAAAAAACTAGGGCCAGGAGTTTGACTCAGTGGCTTATGTACTCGCCTGGCAGGTGCAAGGTAGTGAGTTTGATCCCCGGTGCCACATACACACACACACACACAAACACACACAAAGGATGCTGACTTTTCCAGTCTTAATCCCTCTACTGAATACTACATACTCACTGGGGATATGTGTACATACATATCCACTGAGACACTGAATGCACATCTCAAAGTTATAAAGCCAATAAAACTCACTTGATTTTTTTCCTATTCCAAAGTATTCTACCTTTGTCTTTAAATGCTAATATAAAAAGAAATTTTATTGTTTCACTTTCCAGACTAAAAAACAAATTCAATTCAAAGTCATCATTGACCATTTTCTTTCCCATCCACATTCCAGTAGTTTTCTTTATTGGTATACTCTAGTAGTTCTATAAAATATGTCTAAATCCGGCTAACTTACTATGCCAGTTTATATCATAACTACTTTTTGCTTAGACCAGAAATGCAGTAGACTCCTAACTGATCCTGACTTACTCTGTCCACAAAATCCTTCCATCTATTCTTTAAATACCATCCAGTTCAAAATTCCCAGGCTATAGGAAGTATTCATTAAATTAACCAAAGGAATGATTGAAATATTTGGAAGTTACTTGACTTACAACCTTATGATAGGTATTGAAAGAATTTCTTTCAAAGTTACTGAAACCCCTACTGAGAGCATGAAGTCTAACCCACCTGGAAATAGGGCACAAGGTTGCAAAAGAAAGGCAAAGAGGAAAAGTTCTGCAGTTCAGGAGCTCTTGGATGACCCAATATTCTCTCTAGAACAAAAAGTCTATCTCCAAAAGTGCCCAGGTCACCCAGGCAAGCAAGTTGCTAGGCAGTGGGGTTGAAATTGACATTATTTTTCTGAGTGTATAAATAAACTTGCTGTAGTGATTGGACAGTCCCTTCTGTCCCATCAGGAGAGAGGATGCCACCTGACTTCGAAAACAAGAACAACAAAAATTCTAGTGGTTTTTATTGGCATCCATCAGGGAGAAGGTCCAGAAGAGTGTATAGGAAAAAGAAATTTTGTAGCCATACCAGCACAGAGGCCTCTAATTAGCAATGCACAGATAGTTTTGATGTGTGCAAGGCTGGCAACTTTACTGCCAGAAACATTTGTTTCAATATAGCCAGCTCTATGTAACTTAGTAAATAGGGTGAAGGAGAGGTCAGGGACAGGTTGAGGCAAGGGTTTTGTTTTTCAGGAGAGAACAGCATGGTGGTCTCCCACAAAAATGATGTAAAATTATAGTCCTGACTTTTAAAATTGCATAACAATTCCTTTAAGTGGGTACAAAACAAGAGGATTGTGTAAATTTAATGGAGCCTTCAGACTATAAATTTTATAAATCTATAACTTTTAAAAAGCCATGGAATGAGAATAAAGCAGACAAATCAACCCACCTAAACACTTTATTGGACTGTTATTGCAAAGTATTTCAGACTGGGAAAAGTTAGTTTTTTGAGCCCTTCTTTTGTAATAGAAAGTTGATTTGTAAGTCTTACCTTTTTACCCAACATGGATGCTTTATATTCACACCTAGTTGCCCAGCACATATTTTGTGGTAAAGAAAATTAATTAGCTATTTAAATGAGAAGTTAAAGTATAAAATATATTTCGTGTCACATTATGAATCTCCTGTTTGTTTCTTTTACAGTACAGCTCTAGTCTATAAATGTTTTATTTAAAAGTCTTAAAAGAAGTTTAAGTGGGGGGTATAATTTCTTTAAATTGCAAAATATTCTTGTTTGTAACTAAGGTTATCTTTGTCAGCAGGCTTAGGTCAATGGTGTTTATTATGTTAAACTCTGATTCCTCTCATTTCTCTGTAATGACTATAATCAGACTGAGGGATACAACAAAGGACAGATTCCAGGAACAATATCTTTCATTGTTTTGGCTGGAGAACAAAGAACTTGGTGGGTCACAGCTTGCTGCAGACTGATGGTGGGTCTATGTCTCCTCCTAGGACACTTCCACTCTGCTGAAATATCTACCCAATTTTCCCTTCAGTGAAAGAAAGAAATACATGATTTCTGTGTCCTGAAAATTCAGAGGCTCTTGTCTTTTGACAAGAGACTATGAGTTAAGAGACTATGAATGTACATAGCAAAAGGAAAGAAAGAAAGGAGAAAAATAGAAGGGGAAGGGGAGGAAAATAGAAGAAGGACGAAAGAAATGTACAGTGTGTATGTGTGTGTGTGTGTGTGTGTGTGTGTGTGTATGTATCTTACCTCTGTCTCATAAGATGCCCTAAAGCAAACTGAATCTATAGAAAAATGTACATTTATCCAAATTATTGTAGCCCCAAATGTTGAGTACGGTACTCCAAGTATTGAAATCTTTTGTCTAGTTTTCCTCACAATCCAAGAAGTTATATTTATAAATCCACTGAGATGTTATTGGAATCCCAGCAAATTAATTCCAATCTACCATCCCCAATTCGACCCATGGAGAGAGTAAAGATTCCGAGACATATTCCAGATTAAGGGCAGCCAAGGGGTCCTGAGTCCAATCCTCATGAGGACATGCAGACAAAGGCCTTGATCCTAGGCCTCTCCCAGAATTTATTAACTAGTGAAGCAAGGAGGTGGCTTGAGGATGAGTGACAGCGAGGATGGTGGGAACTATGTGAGTAAGTTGAGCTGGTTAACAAGGTAGTGAGAAAGGTATCTCTGCAAAACGCAGATAAAGATATGCAGGGGGATCAATTTGCACAACCCAATCAAGATAGCAACTGAATTGTATTAGGAGGCTGCTGCTTCAGTTTCTGATATGCAAACTTTATGCCCTGGGAACTCACAGCCTCTTTCTCGAGGCTCATCCCCAGTTGACATTCCGGAGCTCACTGGCTCTGCCATCCTGCTATGCTTTATACATTTTATGAAGATCACTTTGGGAGGAAACAGGATACTGTTTGATGGCTTTAAAGACTGCATACCAGTACCTGCTTCTGATATGTAAACTTTTATGCCCTGGGGACTCATAGCCTCTTTCTCAAGGCTCATACCCAGTTGACATTCCTGGAGCTCACTGGCTCTGCTATCCTGCTGTGCCTATACAGTTTATAGAGATCACTATGGGAGGCAACAGGACACTGCTGGATGGCTTTAGAGATTACATATCAGTACCTCAGCTAGCCTTATTTGCAATGCTTAGAGCCAATTGAAGAAAGAAGGAAATAACATAGCTCTGTATACATCAACATAAGGAAATAAGTTTCAATATAATCAAAGTTGCAGCAATTGTTCTGTGTTCAAGGGGACCCGCTCAAGTTGTCTCCCACACAAATGATCTGAATTTCTAATTAGTCTTCTTCAAAAGGAATCAGGGCCAGGGTTTTGTGGAGGAATGGCCGATTCTAAGTGAGTGGGGAACTTCTTATTTTGATAGAAATTAATAGTGTGTGTACTATGATTTGGATAAGAATCTCCCAAAGGTCCAAGGGTGTTGTAGTCAATATTTGCAAGAGAAACAGATTTAATGCAGGACCCTGAAATTTACTAGATTAACTGACAATATCTGCCCACAGAGTCAAATGTAGAAGAGTGCAAGAGATTTATTTGTCTGTGCACCGAAGGTCTAAAGATTCCAGCCAAAGGCCTGGAGGTCATGGCAGTGTCCCTTGCACGTCTGTATCAGGAGGCTGAGGAATCTGCAATGGAAGACTGAAAGATCTACACTGGAAATCCCAAGACCCATTGTTGGAGGCTAGAGAGTGTATGTTGGCTGGCTGAAAGGTTGGTGCTGGAAGCTAAAGAATCTGTGCTGAAATTCAAGAGAGGAGGCCCAAGGTGAAGGCAAAGACCAGAGGTCCTCCAAAGAGAACAGAAGCCTTCATTGGCAGAGGTGCTGGAGGCTGTAAATGTGAGACTGGAATGCCAGCATACCTGAGTTCTGATGTGCTCTTCCCTTAGGTTTTGGACAGCTATGATTTTTCTGAGTGCTCCTGTGTCTTCTTTCTATGCTACACAAAAAATAGGAATAAGTCAGCTCTCTGGTGATAAGTGTGTGGATTAAAGGAGAGCAATAGGAGGCTTGGCACACTCAGTGAACAGAGGGATGATGTACATGTTGAGTGGAGTTAGACCAGAGAGAAACCCCATACCCACAGCCTTTATAGTTTAAGGAATCCCATAATCAGAAGCTGCCACCAGTGTCCTCACAAAGCAATATTTCATGTTTCAAATGCCTGTCATGCCAACTTTATTTCTTACTTGAAGTTCTTTGTTACTTTTCTTTTCACTTTCCATACGGTCTTTGTTAGACATGCTTATCAGAATTATATATACATAATAAAAAATTAAGCAGCTTTTCTTTGTTTATAATAATCTGAAATAATTTGGATATCATTGGGAACCACGTGTCTTTTCTACTAATGACATTATTTTGATTGGTAAATAATAATTGTACAAATCTATGGGGTGCAATATGGTGTGTGTGTTACAATCAAATCTAGCTAATTAACATACCTGCCACCTTTACTACCTTTTTACGGTGAGACATGAAATTTACTCTTAATTATTCTGAAATATAAAATATATAATCATCCTGTTGTGCAAAAAGACCTCAAAACCAATCCCTGCTCTGTATCGGAAGTTTTTAAACCCATCCTCCTGGAGGCCCCTGCTGTGGACCTTGTGCTGAGGCTCTGTGTGAAACTGAGTGCCCTGCTTGATCTTGCAGCCACCATGGAAAACTGAGAGTTGTGTGTGTGTAGGGAATGGTGGGTACCATTATGCTTTCCTTTCAGAGCCTCTGAGGTAGACCAGTTATTCAATGTGTCAACTTGTTGACACATCTGCTGTGACATGTACTTCTTGCACATAAACTAGTTTTTTCTCACATTGTCAAATAGGAATATGAACATTTCACTTTTTGGAAATGTGCCAAAAGTACCAAATAATCTGTAAGTGTTAAAGCCTGGGTGGAGAAGGTAAGTCAACCTAGAGTCTTTGCAGAACCTTGCTTAGCAGCTCACCAGCATTTCTATCTGGCCTGTCCCCCATGCCCTCAACCCGTGTACAAGGTATGTGCAGTGCTACATCTGTATACTTCTTTCTGGAAACTAATTGAAGTCTTTCTGCCATTTTTGCAGAGCTGGGCAGGAAGTTTTCTTTAGAAGCATTGTAAGAAAGTTGGCAAAAGGCAATGTACACTTATCTCTCAGTGTCTGAGGGGTACTGGTCTCAGATGTCCTCTATTATGGACATCAAAATCCACAGAGGCTGGATGTTATGTAGTGGTGTAGCACTTACATGTAAGCTATGTACATCTTCTTATAAAGTTCACAAAATCTCTAGATTACTTATAATACCAAATTCAATGTAAATATTATGGAAATAGTTGATGTACTATATTATTTAGGGAACCATGACAAGAAAATTATTGTGTATTTGCTCAGTGCAGACACAACTCTTAGTGTTTTCAACCT
This sequence comes from Dasyprocta punctata, assembly GCA_004363535.1. Classification (NCBI taxonomy): domain Eukaryota; kingdom Metazoa; phylum Chordata; class Mammalia; order Rodentia; family Dasyproctidae; genus Dasyprocta; species Dasyprocta punctata. Next base: position 6,484 of record RJWM01045568.1, on the reverse strand, counting down.
ATAGTTGGTCTAATCCACAGAAGGGGAACCTGTGGAATGTGTGGATGTGTAAGCTGACTATAGAAAGAGGGTAACGTTCTCTTATACTTAGGTTTCCATGGTCACAGGGCTCCAAGTTCAGAAAAACAAGGAAAGAAAGAAATCCATGTTAACATACCTGTGCATCACAGTATCCCCTAAAGATCTGAGGTGATTCAGGAAAAAAAAGTTCAAGATGTTTTCTTCTTCCATTAAAAGCAATATCTTATTTCCCTTTGAGATTTTTGAGAAAGATGTGGTGGGGAGAATTGTAGGGCATAGATCTGTGGGTATGCATGTGGTAACCCCCAAATACTATTAATTTGGCACTACTGAAGGTAAAAAATTAGGACTAATCCAAATGTAGCTAAATATAAGCTATGATCTGGTTTCTCTCTTTTACTAGAGCCATTAGCTACCAGTGATATTTTGCTTTCCCTTGAGGAATAGGGAAGACGGAAAAGGGACATGAATCAGAATAACGTTTAAACAACAGTGGTGAAGTGCCTGCCATAGCCATCTCAACATTATGTCATAAGTAGCTGGTGTTGCCATGGCAATGTGACAATGGTAAACAAAGATGTTTTCAGGATGGCTAGAGCAAATGTAGCTTTTATGATCACATTCTCCCCCTGCTCCCAACCCCCATCATGGAAAAAAAAAAAAAAAAAGGATTTTCTTTCCTTTGCTATGAATTGAATTTTCCACACTGAGAGAGAATAGATGAAGTGGGCCACTATTTTCTTCTGTTTAATTTTCATGTTCCACAATTCTACAATACTGGGAATTTTGTTGAAATGACCACCCCATTTAGAGAATATGATCTTGCACATAGAATTCTAAAATACTTCTGTTGTGCAGAATTGCTAAGGGTACAGAAGGGAGATTTTGTGACATGAAACCTCTGAGCTATGACAAGTTTGACAAGATGAGCCAGAGTGACCTTATCTCATGTGGTCACAGCCAAGGATATAATCAAGGTTTTCAAAAGCAGATAAGGCAGATGAGGAATGGGTCTCTTGAGACATAAACTGATAGACTATAACCTAAGTAGCTATAATAAGATAAGGACACTTAAAATATTGTTGAATGAGTAAAATAATGTGATATGAAGAATGATGGAAAACAGGCAAAGACTTAAATTTTTATGATTTCTCCACAAGTTTTACAATAAATATTACAAACTATTATAGTCATCAAAAATTAAAATTATTTCAAAAAACTCGAACTGGGGAATAGGGATGGAAAAAAATAAAAATATGGCAGAAATTGTATTTATTGAAGTATTTGTTGGTGAACTTTGACTGCTCTGCTGTACAGATTGACAAAACCCTTAAAAGCAGTGCACCAGGCAATCTTTGCAGTGTTTCTCATTTAAGAAGGACTGATTTCTGTGAAGGAAAATTGCTTTTAAAAGATGAAATAAGGAGATGCAAATGTAGTTGTTATTATGCACATTAGTTCAGATACCTTCAACTATTTCCTAGGTGAAAATTAGATTTCTGGTGGAATCTTGGGGTATAGGGGACACATTTTGGTTCGAGTTAAGACTGGGAAGCAGTGGCTGAAGTCTAGGATTTGGATGAAGGTGAACCTACATGGTCCTTATCAAACCTGAGTCAAAATCTGTGATTTGGAGACAAGAAAAAAAAAAAATAAGTCTAAGTAGAAGGAAGTAGAAGGTAGCCTTGTTTCATAAACATTTCTGTCCAGGGTGAATGCAATTTTTCTGACTTCTGAAACACAGCCCCCAAAGCAAATACTTACAGCCTTTGTTCCAAACCACTGAAGAAAAGATCTATGATTCTGAAGAGGGGGGAAAGAGGTTGACTTTTAGTATCTCAAAATACGTGTCCTTCACTAATTCACTTGTGCCTGTGTGGAAAGAACTCTCTGCATATAGAAATGGAAAGACTGCAGGAAAAATAATGCAGTGATGTGCAGCATTAAGGCAGAGAGGAGGGGAAGTTGTCCACAGAGGTGAGAAGCAATAAGGGAAAAGCACAGAAATTAATGTTTTCAGAAATACTTGTCTGTTTCTTGCTTGATCCTGTCTCTTCTCCACCTTCCCCTCCATGTGCTGCAGGTTTGTAGAGCAGTAATTTGTGAGCATATGTTCACCTGATTTGAATTCCATGTTCTCCAGGGGAGAGTCTGTGAGGCAATGAGCATAAAATGAGTTGCAGAAGCATTAGGAGTAGCAGAGGTGGGAAGGGTGCCTCTTACCTGAGGTGCTGCTTTGAAAAAGTCCTCTCATCCTCTTAGCTTTCCTAATTAATGCTATCACCCCTGCAGATGGTAAACATGATGTATGTATTTTACTGAATTTCCTAAGAAAGGAAGCTTTTATTTGGGGAGTTCAATGACATTCTTTGAAGAAAGAAAAGATCCCAGTGGACTCTATAAACTTAACCCAAAGTAAATAGCACCTGAAGTTATTAAAGGCTCTATGATTCTTTGAATGTTAAAAGATTGAGAATTGGAAAAGAAACATGTTTTTAAAGGAATTTTAAAAGAAGAAGAAGTTGTCTGGTTCAACTCTAAGCTCCATTGTTTCTCATAATCAGTGAATCTACCAAAAGCCAGAAACGTATCATTTCTAATGATTTTCAAGGAAAAAAATAAGAATTCATGTGATAGTTACATAATTTACCATCCAGACTGAGACATTTAAAAATGGACCTTATATTTTTAAAAAATATAGTAAATTATATAAATATATAAAAATATATAAATTATATTTAAAAAAATAAGTCAGTGCACATTGCAGTACGTAATAGTTATGTTCATTTTGGGTAATTGGTACACATATATAATATACCACAGTCATTTTCAATCCTTTTTAACTCTCTCTCCCCATTGTCCTTCTCCATCTCCAGAAAGTCTGTCGTTTTATGAGATAATCATATTAAGACTATATCTGTAACCTAGGACAAGCAAACTAGACAAGGCATGCCCATCACAATTATAACTTCATCTTATATAAGGCACAAAATTAGTGATGCAACCATTGATGCAAACCATTTTCAAGACTAATAAAGAGGTCACTTATTGAGAGCAGTTTCCCATCCTCATCATGGTCCAGGAAGTTTATGTTTGTAATCCCATGGAAACGTTATTAGAATTCTAACAAGTTAATTCCAATCTACCACTTCCAGTGCAACCCATGGTGAGAATAGAGACACCAAGATGTATTTAGAGTTATGGAGAGCCAAGGGGTACTGAGTCTGGCCAGGATGAAGGTTCATCAGAACAAAGGCTCAAACCTAGGGCCTAGCCTAGATTTTGTTACTTTGTGAAGAAGGAAGTGGTTTAAGGATGAGTGGCTGTGACAATGGTGGGAAATAAGTGAGTGCTACGAGTTGGGCTAGGTAGGAGGCCTGAAAGCACCTCTACAATATGCAGAAGGAAGGATATATACAAAGACCAATCTGCATCATTGCAGATCGAGGTAGTATTTAATGTTTACGGGGTAGTGCTTCAGCTCCGATGTGCAAACTTCTCTGTGCTGGGAAGTCATGACCTCTTATCTTGAGACTGGAACCCAGTTGACAGCCCTGGAACCATGAACTTAACATCCTATCCAGCTGGCTCAACTATGATTTGGGAGTCACAGAGCAGGGAAACAGTGACTGTTGCCTAGCTTCAAGGATTATGCAGCAGCACCTCAGCTAGCGCTATTTACATTGCTGAGAGCCAACTGAAAGGAAAAGGAAATGGCCTAGTCAGCTCTGTACATATCAGTACATGGAGATAGGGCCAATTTTAGCCAAAATGGAGATAATTGCTCTTTTTTCAAGGAGAGTCATCCAGGTGGTCCTCCAGAGTCACTATGGGGACTGGTACCCTGTAAATGATTCATACAAATTTCGACTCACCGTTTATCATCTAACAGTATCATTGCATCATCCAGTTAGAAAGTAGAAGCCTGCAGTCGGGCGTGGTGGCACATGCCTTTAATCCCAGCACTCGGGAGGCTGAGATAGGAGGAGCGTTGTGAATTTGAGGCCGGCTTGGGCTACAACGCAAGCGCGAGGCTGGCCTGAGCTACATAGTGCGACCCTGCCTCAAAAAAAGCTAGGGCTGGGAGTTTGGCTCAGTGACTTAAGCACCTGTCTGGCAGGCATGAGGTTGTGAGTTCGATCCCCAGTGCCAAAAAAAAAAAAAAAAAAAAAGGAAAAAAAAAGAAAGTTGAAGCCCAAGAAAGCTTGAAATTTCTCACAGTCTCACAGTAATCTAGGTGCTAGTCATCCTTTCACTTAGAAGTATCTTTCCGCTGCTTTCTGGGCCCTCAAGAATATTTCCTCTGGCCTCCTTGGGGCTAATTACAGCAGTAATAATGCCCTCAGGGATACAATTTAAAGAGTGCAATTTTGTTTCCCTAGCATCTAGAGCTTATGAATAATACTAATTTTCTAGATCAAAAGACATGATTGGAATGACACTGAACTATGAAATTATAATATTTCTTTCTTGATAATATGTGATAAGCTAAACATGGTTTTAAAAAAGGTCTAACATGTAAGTCCTTGGTATTACTAAACTTTCTTCCTTTAGAAGCAAATATTAGCCATGAATTCTGGAACCAAGGAAGATGAACTAACATTACAGGCACAAAGGGTGGTGCTTAAGGTAAGTGTTGAAGTACGGATTTATGCCAATGAAGTCTTGAGGATACTGCACAGAAAGAAGTTCAAAGCATTTAGGAGAATATTGAAGATAGGGAGTTTTTCCAAGATGGATAACTATTTGTGGGGAGTGATACTGATGTACCTAATGTACTGTGCTAAGAATATTTTATGCAGATGTATCCCATATCCAGTGGTAGAGTATCAGAGAGATAATTTGCATGTACCCTTGAAGAGGGTGGCTTTAAAAAGTTGGGTTGTAGTCCAGTCATCACAACGCAACATCGTAGTTGAGGAACTGTTGGAAGGTTCTTGCAAAAGCTTATGGAGAAAACAAAGCTCAGTTAAAGATCAGACTGATAAGACTAGAAATGGGTGGTTCAGCAAGATACCGGGTACTAAACTGATAGAATAAATTTTGCACAAGGTAGAACATGTAGAAAATTAAATTGAATAACTTGAAGGAAGTTTATGTTAGAAAAATAGGAAAATGACTAACAGATTCCTCGCTATGAAAATAGAGAAATTGCTGACATTTTAAATTGTAGTAAGGAGAAAGAAGAGTGTTAGTTGGGCATGAGGAGAGGTAATGAATTACAGCTGAGTATATTAACTTCATGTGCTCAATAAGACATCTGACAAAGATGTTGAGATATAAGTGTCATCAAGTTCAGTGTCCTTTGAATATCTGAGAACACTAAGACTAAGGGATACAGTAAATTCAGAATGCAATCCCAAAATCTCACAGAGCTAGAATTGAAACACAAAGCTCCTAGGATTCAGCCCAAATGTTGATTGAGTATTGTTCTCTGAGTCAAAGCTTACCATATCTTGCTGTTTGTTTGATCAGTTAAAAGGAAAATTGGTTGGATAAATAACAAAATTTTAATTCTTGAAAGACCATGGCCTAACCATTGCTTTTTTTTTTTTTTTTTTGCCTAAGTCCTGGCTTTGTATGCTAGCTGTATTTCAGCATTGATTGTTTACATTAGGAAATTGTATAAATTTTGCTTTTGGAGCAAAGTTCTATAGGGAAGATGACACATTGCTGTGATGTCAGATGTTCCTAGCAGGTTTTCTACTTAAGGCAGTTGTGATATTTAGATTGGGTGTCCCCATTTCCTTTTTTTGTTTTGGTCTATGCAGCTGTGTTGGGAGCAAGTAGAGGAAGTAACCCAAAGTGGATCTGGTTGAGTATGATTTTTGAACTTCCCTCTCCACTGCATCTGTCTTGCTAAGGGGTGACTCAAAAAGAGGTGATTTCACAACTAACATTATGTCAAAGCTAACAGCCTATTTTTATTTTGAGAGATGGCCTTTTGCCTATTATGGGTTCTGCAAATTCTTGTTCCTTATATGTAGGAGTGCGTCCTGTGTAGAGTGGGAGCTTTATCAGTCTTCAAAGTGCAGGCAGATGTGTGCAGTGAGAAGTCAGCATTGAGAAAGTATTTTAGGGTGACATAGAAATATTTATTAATAAGAGATTTTTATTCAGGAAGAGATAAAAAGCCCAGAATCTATCTTTCATGCTTTCATAAAAGCTGCCTACAGGACTCCAAAAGATGCTTTTCAGAAGTGTTTCCATCCTGTAATTCCAGAGTATAGTGACTCGATAAAATTTCTTGGATCATTTCTGAATATTTTTAGAGTATGGAAAAATCTTAGAGTATCAGTTTAAATTTCAGTAAATAATATGTTTTCATAATATATTTTTATAATATTAAAGTATTTTTTAAATCAGATTGACTTTTGCAATAGCCTTACATTGTATTAGCCACACAAGGCTTCCATATTTTAAGATGCTTGTTTTGATTTTTAGTATGGAAGTCTCTTTGCCA
>RJWM01045567.1:0-12753 GCA_004363535.1 Dasyprocta punctata | reverse complement strand
ACTTTCCTGAGGTGTGGGAGTTCAAGATGAGACCACTGTATCTAGTGAAAGTCTATGATGCAGTATAACATAGCAGAAATGTGGAAAGGCAAATAGATATTTTCAGAAGACAAGCATAAATGAGAAGCCTTATTTCACAAGAGTCCACTTTCAAGGTGACTATTTCAGTTCCACAAGAATTAAATTATTCCCTCTTGTGTTCATTGCTTCTCAAAGATCCACCACCTCTCAACACTGTTCACTTGAGAACCAAATTTCCGTTGAGTTTTAGAGGAGCTAAACCATATTCAAATTGTGGTGGTGTTTTTCCTTTTCCATACAATGGTAACATGTCTTGAGGAGAGAAAACAACACATTTTAATTGTCTGCCTACTGTACCATCTGGCACTGTACCTCACAGAGAGGAAGGACTGAATTAATGCAATGTGAGCATCTAAATGGGAATGTTTGAACAGTTTGTAATAAAAAAAAAGCACAAAAAGATGCTATTTTTCCGACACCATTAGCTGACTCAATTATAAATGTTTCATAAGCTCTAAGTAAAATATTTTAAATGATGACACATAGATATATATTCCTTAGAATGTGAAATGTTAAATGAATCCAATCAAGTATTTAGTCAACATTTAAGACTGGGAAACTTTGTATAATTTTCAAGGTCTTTTGAAACATGAGAAGCCAGCTGGATGCTATTGATTGGAAATGAGCAGCAGTGGACCAATTTAACTAAAGCATCTGGGTTCTAGTTTACCTGGAGTTCCAAAAGTCTATTTACTTACATTGTTTTGGCCTGCATGTGTAAATATTTAGTTTCTACTTCTTTGTAACCTTGATTTTAGTACCAATAAAGAATACGTTTTCAGAACTTGGAATTAGGTTTACATACACAAGTCTACCAGTTATGCCAGTCAGCTAAGCAAAAACAGAAAGAAACTGACAGCAGTGAAGAAAATGAAGAAATGGAGGGATAAAGCCAAGTAGAGGGAATGTGTTAGGATAGTCAGAGAGGAAAGAAATAACTCAGATGAAGAACATGTGTCAGATTCTTGGATAATCACATGTATTATTATATTAGTCATTACCTCAAATATAAGGAACATTCTTTAAATTCTTTTTATTGAAAAGGCACAGAATCAATGAAAATAAAAAAATAATGAGACTATCTAGAGCCCAAATTTAATCTTCAGATGGCATTTTCCCCTAAAAGGGATCAAAGTTCACTAAGGAAATGACTTCTCTCAAGGAAAGTACCAGAACATTTTCTATATGAAACTGTAAAAACTTGTTCATAGAAGAAAATGTGCAAAGAATTGGTGAGACACAATATAGGGCAAATATGTTAGATTCAAGGGTTGTTTAAATTTAAAACAATTTGAGCATCTAAATTGTTATAAGCCATTGAAAAAAACAGGAAAATTTTAATCCATACTGGATATGAATTTTTGAATTAATTATTTGAAAGTAAGAAACAGTTAGCTTTACAATGGATAAAATGTACTGGAACTACTGTGATTGGTTGATCAAAATTAACCTCACACTGATGGTACTAATTAATATCTGCAAATACCTAGCATGAAGCATTAAAAAAGAATGTGTTAGGGTTCTCTGAAGAAACAGAAACGAGAAAAATCAGATACAGAGATAGTGAGGAAAATATTAGGGGAATTGAATCCTGTTATAAAGGCTATGAATTCCTATAACATGCTATATATAGAGACCCTAGCTTGCAGGTAGCATGGGCTACTTCAAATATGAAGGTCTTCATTCAAAGGAATCTCATGGTGTAATTCTCACTCTGGGGTCAATGGCCTAAGTATATGAGGTCTGCTGGTACAAGTCCTCAACTTTAGAGGTTAGAGAACCTCGGTACATGCTGTTCGAGGGCAAAAGATAGGTAAATCAGCTTTAGGAGAGAAAGAATCCATCACTATCTGGCCTCTGTCTTGTCCTATCTATGTCTCTAGGCAGTTGGGGTAACTCAGTCCACTGAATCTCTTGCTATCTTTTCTAAGAAGAACCCTGCAGTCACATCTAGAAACAATGCTTAACCAGCTTCCTAGACATTTCTTCATTCAGTTAAATCAACACATGCAATTAACTATCACAAACAATGAGCTTTCTTTCCATCACAGATGCAATTCCTGTGGAATCAAATCAAGAGCAAATGTTAGACTAAGCTAAATCAATGAACATTTTACAAAATCACCACCCTACAATACACAGAAGTGTCAAGGTCAGGAATGTCAAAGAAGGCCTCAGGGTTTCTTCTAATGCCAGACGGACAGATGCACTACTAAATTTAACAGGTGACTGTGAACTGTATCCTTTTCTATAAAGGAAACTTTGGGGACAATCAATGAAATTTGAACCGGATTTAACAATAAAATGAAAGTAAACTATTAATGATAATTTCTGATGTTGATGAGTATAGGATGATTATATGTATTGTTTGTCAAGCATCTAACTGACATCTTGAACAGTGGAGAAAAATCCTTTGTGCTGTACTTTTATGTAAAAGTATAAATTTTATGCAAATTTGAAATTACTTCAAGTATTTTTAAGTAGTATGTATACTGCAAATAAAAAGTAATAATTTCTGGATTTAAAGAACAATAAATCAATCTTTATAATTTCTGTACAATTTAAATAAGAACATTACTTGCTGAGTTCACACTAGCAGACACAGAAGCATGACCATTAACATTGTTCCCTTTCTTTCTGTTTAGGATACGTAACTTGAAATGAGATGATAAAAAGATTTGTTTTGAACACATATTTAGTTTTGTTCTCTTTTCCCTTTTGTACGTGTGTGTATAAATGTATATTCTAATAATTAAATATTTGTGCAATTTTACCAACGTGGATCTCATTACAGAGATAAAGAAAAAAGAGCTATGCTTAGTTAATTCAAAAGTACTTAGTCATCTGTTATACATATAACAATTCATACTTCTGAGTTAAGACATTCTTTTAAGTCATCTCACATAGAAATTTATTCAAAATGTAAGTTTTTGAGGGTGAATGAATAGCTCCCTTGTCTTATAATTTCAAAGTTGGCAGAAGAAGCTTTCTTATCAAGAAGTACAACAACACCATGCAATTACAAATAGCAAAAATAATTTTGTTATTAAATAAGAGAAATGGACACAGGTAAGCACAAAGTGAAATGATAATGCAAGAAAAATCCATGGACTTTGTAAACTGATATATCTGGCTTATGTTCATTTCCTTTGTATTTAGTTATGGACTCAAGGGCAAGTTGACTAACCATTTTGAGTCTTGAGTTTACATTTTGTGAAATAAGAAGAATATAATCTGTCACAGAGTTATTGTGAAATTAAAAAATATTATAAATGAAAATGGCTTTCATAGTACTATTGGTTTTATACTTTTCTACTTAAAATGGGTATGAATTATTGATTAACTTTCATTGCTATAATCTACTTGACAAATAGATTGTACTTTCTCATCAGTTGCTGGACTCTGGAACATTAAAACATGGAAATTGAAGATTATGCAGTGTTTCAGGAAAATTATACTCTTTTTCAGAACTGGCAATTCAAACACATGACCTTAATGGTGTCTGCCAATTCTGTGAGTGCACAAAAGTGAAAGCTAAGCATGTGCTGTGATGGTACAGAAATTTGATGTAACTTTTACACTTAGCATCTACTATATCTATGAGGAATATGCAATTAGTCTTCATTTTTCATGAACATTGTATTTGCAAATTCACTTATTTTCCAACATGTATATATAAATTCCAAATTAATACTTGTATTAGGTGGTGGTCATTTGTTGTCACACACAGTGTGGCAAAAAAAGAAAAAAAAGTCATCTGTCACTCATTTTCTGTTTCATAGTGCTGTACATGAAAAAAAACTGTGATGTGTTTTGTGGAGAAAATATGTGTGGGAGATCAGCTTTATTTTGGTGTGTATCTGTCTTAGTCACTTTTCTTTCATTGCAAGAGATTCTGGGGAGACATCCAGACACAAATCATAACAGTAGCCTGCCTATACTTGCTTTTAGTTGTAACTTTCATTAATACATATTCACAGCACATGACGATTACATTCATCATGAGGAATTGGTCCATGTACAACAACATGTCTTCTGTTCCCTTCTCCTCCCTGCCCTCCACCTCCCTCCATCTCTTGGTCCCTTTGCCTTACAGCTCATAATTAACAAATATTTTTAATAACACGTGAATGGTACAATGAAGAGGCTATTTTATTTTTCAGTATTTGGTAGGTAAAATATTTGAACCAAATTAGTCTTGAAGTGATGTGTGTTCAAGAAACTCAAAACACAATATATTTTATAAATGTAATAGGAAAATCAGATTGTTAAGTAAAATGCTGCCACAAATTTTTGCACCAGTAGTGTTAAATGACATGAGTAAAACTGGGTTTGCAGATGTTTGTGCACTATCCAAAAAGTGAAAACCCACTGCTATCGAATATAAGGAGTCTAAATGGTAACAGTCCTCCTCCATTAAGTCTGGAGTCTCTCATAACTACTTTATCCATAAAAGTACAAGCTAGAAATAAATATCCTACACAAAAAAGCTATGTGATCTAGCACCTAAAATTGTCTGATTTTATCTACATGATGTAAAAAGAAGAAAAATTCTCTGTAAAAACCAGAATTGCAAATCGTTCTGGTACGTGGTTAAAATATCCTAATTTGAGATGATAGAAAGTATCATCCCTGAGTATTGAGTTTCTCACTGAGACAACAGTCAGCATAAGTGTTCCCAGGCACAATGACAACTTCTCAAAAATCCTCAAAATACAGAAAGAAAAACTTGAAAAAAATAAGGTACAATTCCATACAATAATGAGATTTTTTAATAAACATAAATAAGCAGACAAATTGACTTGGATAATTGGCAATAAAGTCTTCATTTTATGAATTTAAATTAATTTATACCTAGGGAAAGTTATTACAAATAATGAAAAATTTATAGGATCCAGGAATTTTTTAAAAATATTGTTGAGGACCATTCTTCAACCCATTATAGTCCTCTCTTTGAACTGCAAATTTTAAATCCACCTGAGTGTAAATACATTCATTTCCTCTTGATATTCCCTTAGTTTCAGCTCAGCAACTGCATGATATCAGTCCTTAATAAGTTTAGGTACTGATATCATAAGTCTAGATGTTAAATTAAGAGTATATAAAAACCTCTACTCCAAAGCAATCTGGTTATATTAAAAATCAATGATTTTTTTTAACTACTAAGAAGAAAAAAAAATGAAAGGAAAGAACCAAACCTGGGAGAAACAATTGGAAAACATGATAAAATGAAGGATTTCATCGAATGTATCACTAACTGCTGCTTTAAAATGTTACCAAGACACTAATTAAAGACCAAGATTACCAAACCTGATAAAATATTATAATGTATGTGTTCTTTAAAGGAATCTTCATTCAGGTACAATTTTAGTGGAATAAAATCAAATGCTAAAGTAAGCAAGCTACATGGTTATATTATGATTATGGAAGGTAAGACTACACAAAACAAGGGACTAAAATGAAAATTATGAGATGTGATTAAAAATATAGAATTAATGCTCCAAGAAAAAAAAAAGGGAATCAATGCTACTGCTGCATGCTATCCAAGGGGAACGAAGTGTTCTTCAATAGGAGAAGTGGTGCATCTTACCCTAGTTAAAGTGTTTGACAAGTTTGAACTGCTTCAGTGCAGGCAGTCAGCTGTGAGCTTTGGCTGAGAGGTGTGTTTTCAATGGTGCCGTAAAGTATGGATCATGAACGATGCGTTTCATTGGATTTGTGCAGTCATGCTCATTCAGATTGTAGCTTTTGAAGAAATACCATCACGGAAGATGAAACCTGGGTCCATGGTTATGATCTTGAGACCAAGTGAGAATCACTCAGCTTACCTTGTGTGAAAACACATATCCATCAAGGTCAAAACTCAAGGTGATGCTGATTGTGTTTTATGACCTTGCTTAGAATTGTATGAGCTGGGTTTGTGCTGAGGAACACTATGGAAAATTCTGAATATTACGAAGGCTTATCTGAACGTTTAATGAAGCAGTGTTCATATGAACCAGCCTGAGAATGAGCACATTGCTCCATCCTCCACCATAAGAATGCTTCATGTCACACATTTTGTCTGATACTGAAATTTTTCTCAAATAAAAACATTAAGATGTATCTTCATTGACCTTATTCACTCAATCTGGCACCATGTAATTTCTAGCTCATCCCCACTTTCAAAACAACTATGAAAGGTAAAACTTTTGAATGAATACAGAGCATTAAGTCAGCCATGACAGTGCAAGTAAAGGCACCAACAAAAGATAACTTCCAGAATAGCTTCAAACAGTGGCAAGAATGATGTGATAAGTGGGTTCATAGTGACAGGGAGTACATTGAAGAAGGTTAGTGCAATACGTCTTTTACTAGAATAATTTTTATATTTACACATTCACTATATTTTTGTCACATAAAATGCTTTGCCCTTCTACAGGAGTTTTTGACAAGATAACATGACAATTCTACATGTGGATGTACCTAACAAGGCTTTAAAATATGTGAAATGCAAAACTGATAGCACTAATGGGAGAAAAAGATCCATTCACAGTTCTCATTGGGTACTTTAGCAGTTCTCTTGGAAACTGGCACAAATATTAGACAGGAACTCAGCAAGTGAATGCCACTTTCAGGATGTAATTCTCCCCCCAACCCCGGGGAAAGCCTGGACACAGTCCCCAACTATCACAGATTGTGCAGTCGAGTTTCCCACATTTGGGGAAGTCGAAGGGGTCAGCACATCCAGAGTGCAATGGCAAAGCCTCACCTGGAAGGTGGAAAACCACCTTCATGATCACGGTATGTCCCCAGCCAGATAAGTATCAGGATGCAATTCTTAAAAACGGGGCACAGAAAGGATATTTTAGCAATCTAATATATATGTGTATAATGACATGTCTATATTACGAGTGTTTGCAAATAGATACAAAGAGAAAAGATTAAAGGAGAAGAAAGAGAAAGGAAGAAATGAAAGAGTGGGATGATATGAAATGCAATACATAATGCAATAATATCTACTCTTCGTTATCTATATCTTCCTACCTATATGGAAATTCCATCCTTTTTTACATAAGTGCAAATATGTAATTGCTTTAATAAGATTATTCTATACCTATTAAAACATTTTAAGCCTAAAAATGTCTTGGGACAATTTCCAGAGTGATTCTTGCACATATAACTCAATGTGTATTTATAGGTCCATATTCCTTGGAACTAGATGTGTTTTGAAATCCAGATCTTTTGGAAAGATAACACTATGCCTGTGTTATATACTGTCATAGCATTTCTAACTGTATTTTGGGTGGCATACCCTAATCAAACAAATGAATACTCACACAGGGTCTCAAATACAGTCAAGATAAATGGTAAAAAAAAAAAAAAAAGGAAAAAAATGAATGCCTGCATGTTTTAATGGTTAGTTTTCTCTCCAAATAAGTTCACATTACTGAGATTTCAGATCTTTATAATTTCTTGACTTTCTAAAAGCGATCAATAGATAGTATAGTATCTAAAAATGGACTGAAAATGCCATTGCGTATGAAGCAGAGAGAAATCAATTTAAGAGGCCCAAGCGTTCTGACGGTCTCAGAAATGGCCTGAGGCTTCAGGCAAGAGAGGTCTGTGGAACGCTGGCTTTTCCCCACCTCTTTTGGACTGTAGAATACAAACCAGGCACAGAGCCACATTCAGCATCTTGATCAAATCCTGACACATCCTCACCACAGGTGTGCCATCTGCACGCTCTGGGAGGCGGGCGGTGTGAAGAGAGCTTTGCAGATGAGCTGAGAGATGTACTGTACCGAGTCATCTGAAGACAACCAGCATGCAAATATTCCGTTCTGCCAATGTAGAGAAATAGCAATAAGGAACAACTGGCTGTGGTCGCGCTGCGGTGGCCACACATGGAGAAACCAGCACAGTGATATCTGTGGTCACACATCTTTCAGGAATGCTGTGAAGTAAGAAAAGTCAGCATGGCTGAATTCATTTCAACTTCATCAAAAGCATTTAAAGAACTGATAATAATTCATTTATAGTAGCCATGCAAAGAAAAGGTTTTGGGTTTTTTGGTTTTTTTTTGTTTTTTTTGTTTTTTTTTGGTTTTCTTTTTCTTTTTTTGTTTTATTTTGTTTTGTTTTGCAACAGGGTCTCACTTTATGGTTCAGACTGGCCTTGAGCTCATTTTGTAATCCAGGCTGGTCCTGATTTCGCAACAATTCTCCCACCTCAGCCTCCCAAGTGTTGGGATTACAGATGTGTACCCTCACATCTGGCTTGTAAAGTAATATTTCTTTGCAATGATTTTCTATGAAAACTCAAATCCATCCATTTAGTGGATGGAAGTCTAATACCAAAAGCATTGTCTTGTGGCTCAGAGAGATTTGCCATTGCCTTTGATTTCCATTGTAAATGGCTATAAGAAAAATTGAACTCAGAATGGATGGGTGTTCAGATAGGTACATGTATATGCATCCATTCATTCTATCTAGCAAACTTTAGTGAATATTTCACATTTTACAACTCTCAGTTAACCACCTATTGTAGTGTTTCACAATAGTCTTATACTTTTACAGTGCATTGAACAAAATATCACAGAACATTATAAGTGTGAGTAAATACAGGATCTATCTGCTAAAATCCATATGATGAAATCAGAAAACTAGAATTTATTCCAGGGTTTGCCACATTTGAATCTCATGCCCTTTTCCAATTTGCTTAGCTTCTTTGAATCTAACTTGCTGCTCCCGAAAAGTTACTGTGATTTAATACTGAATGTTGTATTTTAATATTGAATAATGATTCTGAAAATATGTATAGATTCTGAAAGCACTATGGTTTTTTATTCATGCATTTATCAAACATTTGTTGAATGCTGCCCCCACTAACAGCTCAGCACTGCTACTTTCTGGAGTGTGTGAGACATGAAATGGGTATTTGAAGCCGGGCGTGGTGGTGCATACCTTTAATTCCAGCACTTGGGAGGCTGAGGTAGGAGAAGCGTTGTGAGTCTGAGGCCAGTTTGGGCTACAACGCAAGCGCAAGGCCGGCCTGAGCTACATAATGTGACCCTGTCTCAAAAACCTAGAGTTGGAAGTTTGGCTCAGTGGCTTAAGCGCCTGTCTGGCAGGCGCGAGGTTGTGAGTGTGATCCCAGTGCCCAAAAAAAGAAAGAAAGAAAGAAAGAAAGAAAGAAAGAAAGAAAGAAAGAAATGGGTATTTGAAGAAAGTGAATGATGAGGGGTAGGTAAGATTCAAAATGCCTATGGAACACTCCAGTAAGAGATGTAGTTCCCATGCTGGACTGTCACCGATTTTACAGTAACTCACGTGTGAAGCAAGGAGAAGAGACTGGGGAAATGTATGTGGTGTTATTAGCACAACACCATAGCAAATAAAGTATACACATATGAAGGAAGCAGACAGGGAACACCAAATTTTAAATGCTCCTGGAAACCTCCAAATGAAACAAATGAAAGAGGTAGAGATGTAGAAGGAAAGATGGGAAAAATAAACTAATATGGCTCAGTCTTAAATTTCACAATTGACAGTTGTGAGCATTAAAAGAAAGGGAAAGAGAGGTATAAAAATAAATGTACTGAACAAGGAGAAAGATTAGAAATGTTTAGAAGAATGCTTTCTATAACACAACTGTAAAAGCTTTTTATATTTTTGTGCATCTTGAGTTACCTCTTTTAAATTAAATTTTGTAGTTCAGGATTATTTGTGGACATCGTGCATAGTAATCCCTTAATAACAATCACTGAGGACCTCAGCACAACAATTAAGGTAGGCTATGTAGATATTACGCTAAAAGTTTGTCAAAATATTTTGCCTCTACAAATCTAATATATGAAAATTAATGTCTCAATCTTTAATGTTACAGGTACAGAGAATTTCATTGTGGCACTCTATACAAGTCTGCAGATCATTAACGAAAAGTTTTTGTGCCAAGTCTAGTTAAGGATGTTGATGTTTTGTGATGTTGCAACACCAATATTAATTATATTCTTTATATTAGTAACATTGCTAAAGTCTAGGCAGCACTTCTGGATTAATATTTCTGCCGCAAATTAAACAGTGAAATAAAGGTAATAAGCAGTCTAATACTGCTGCAAAGTAGAATGAGAAAATATTTATACTTTGGAACTGCAAAATGGACTTGTAACAAGAAATAATCTGGATGACTATTGAATATTACTCATTAATTTAAATATTAATATAGATTTACAATTATTCACCTGTGGCAAATTGCATAATAAAAATGATAAACCTTCAGAATAGCATAGATAGAATAATTTTATTTCTAAAAATCACTCAGGAAGCTAAGGCAGGAGGATCATTGTGAGTTTGAGACCGGCCTGGGCTACAAAGTGAGTTCAAGGCCAGCCTGAACTGCATAGTGAAACCCTGTCTCAAAAAATAAAGCCAGAGATTTACCTCAGTGGCATAAACACCTGCCTGGCAGGCATTAAGTTGTAAATTCAATCCCTGGTACCAAAAATAAAATAAAATAAAATAAAATAAAATAATTAGCTGTGTATCTGTATCTCTACTTTGTTATAACCCAGGAGAAAAGTATAGGAGTTTGTACACAAGAAGACTGCTATATAGTATAATTTTTAAACATAAAACTAATCAAATAAAGCCAAAAAAAGAAAAAACGACAAGTCTTTTGGTTGTTTCAGACTTTTTAACTTTGCATATTTGAATGATAACAATAATATTATATCCATGTAGTTTATAGCCAATAAATGATGTTGCTTTAAAATCTATGAGGAAAAACAGTTCACAAATATGATTAATATTTGATTCAGAAATGTAATAACCAAATTAAATAACACCCAATAAAGCACTTAAACTGTATAAGGCAGATATTTCTGTGGTTTTTCTTCCTGATAATCAAGATTAACATAACTAATAAGGAAGATAACAGTTAGATACAGAGCTATACACTTTAAAGAATTAATTCTCTCTCTCTTAGAATTGTTTAGAAAAATAACAAAAATTAAAGCTCAGAAACAGGTTACAAGAGCCTGTTGTATTTGAATGTATCATTTTAAAAATGTAACTATTTTAGTTGATTGTTCTTCCTTGAATACAAATACGGTTTCACCATGTCTAAAGTCAAATTTTTTTATCTCACATGTAAAATCACATTTAATCTATTCAAAAACATAATGAAAAACTGCTTCAGTAAAAATAGGCTTTCAAAGAAGCTTCGAAAAAGAGAAACATACACTTCTGAAAGTGTGGCCAAACGAAATCATGGTTCCTCAGCATCATGAAGTTAGCTAGTCTGGGAAAGAGAAATTAAAGACAATTGTTTCTGTATATTGAAAGCAAAGGGTTTGGCTTTTCCTTTTAGTTTTTAGTTGATTGACTTTCACATTGCATTCTACAAGAGATAAATGGTGTTTTTTCTCACACACAAATTTTTTTTGTTAAAATCCTGAGAGGTGTTAACTGTATTATGAATGTTCACAGGGTAATCAGCAGCTTACTAATATATTTGCTCACTTTCATGCGCTTAATAGTCTGAAAAAAAAACACATGTTCTTGGAGGAAAGATGAAAATGAAACAGTGAGAGAACTGCACAGATAGAAAAGTTTTCAATACAAATTTAAATGGAAAAAAAGAGCTCAGAGATTAAAGATACTGTCTACCTCCCTCCAAAAGAGTCAATTCACACATGCTGTTGTGTGAAATCTGCCTGAGTACTCAAGATAAAGTCCCATAGATAAATTATGAAATTGAGAAGGCCTGGTAACCTCCACTACACTTTATTGAAAGGTGACTCTCTGCCAGACAAGGTCCTGAGTACTTACCCACATTAATCATCTTGAGACAATCCTACACATAATTACAATTTTAAGAAATTGGAGAAAAAAAGAATTTTATTACAAAATCACAGGTAGTAAATATGTGACTTACAGATGCCTCTGAATCTCATTTCACATGGTGCTTTGAAGGGTTTTTTTTCTGAGAGTTTTCAATATGCCAAGCATGACTTAAAGCACCTTTATACCAGTTCAGTTAATCTGCAGTAGTAAGGCAGCAAGATATTATCACTACTCTAATTATAAACGTGAGTAAACTGAGATTTAAGAGTTAAGTAATGTGTCCCAGGGAAATTAGGTTTTCTTTTTCTTTGTTTTTGAAGATTTTAACGTTTAGGACAGTTTTAGGCTCAGAGTAAAATTGAGAGGAAGCTGCAGAGATTTCCCACACACCCTGAGCCCCACACAGGTGTTATCAGGATCACCACGCATTTTCAATGCCTCCACAAAAGTGTTACTTTTGCTGCACTGAAAAACCCACACTAGCACATTATTATCACAAAAAATCTAAAGTTTATATTAAGGTTGGTTACTGTGTTGCACAATCCATGCAGCTCAATGGGCATCTAGGACTTGAAGCCAGGTATCTCTGTCATCAGGACTTGCGCTCTTATGGACAGAAAGCACGAGTGAGAGAAAAACGATTAAGATAGAGGAGTAGTAGTATGTGTATGAGAGAGGGAGAGGAATAGGGAGGAGAGGGGGTGGAAAGTGAGACAGAGGCGAGAGAGGGAGAAAGAAGGAAAGAAAAAAAGAAACAAGAGGAGGGAGGGGAGGAGGAGGAGAAAGGAAGGAGAGGGGATGTTACTTGAGTGGGGAGTCAGAGAAGCCTGATTAATCTTAATTAAGA
>RJWM01045566.1:0-12751 GCA_004363535.1 Dasyprocta punctata | reverse complement strand
GATGTACTCAAGGAACTATAGTACAGGCATAGAACACTGCTTGGAGAAAGAAGAGGAAATTGTTAGGCACTACTGTATCATCCATGTTAAGATGTTTGAATTTCATGAAAAAGATGTTGGAAGCCACTGGAGGATAAATGAAGGATGTTTGATTTGATTTGTGCCTTTGGAAGATCATCTTAGAAGAGGTTTGAAGGGTAGAAGCTTGAAAGGAGAAAACTACGGGCCAGGAGAGAGAAGTTGGGAAGCTTGAGAACAAAGCAGGGAAGAGACGGTGGTGGCTCTATCTAGATCAGCAGCGGAGAAGGTGGGAGATATTAGGAGTCAGAGAGATGGGAACTCATAACTGACTAGTTGTAAGGGAACAAGGCGCTACAACTCATGTACGCTCTGTGACCTGGGTCAGTGTGGGGGATGGATGGCAGTGCCCTCTGAGACAGGGAGAACCAAAGGGACATCACGGTCCTAAGACTGTTCAGGTGGAAGTGGTTGCTCGATTTTGTTTCTGCACTGCCTTCTCTTTCATGGACTCCCAATCTTCTCCATGTTCACATTCTAAGACTTTTTGCTTATTGGGCTATATTTCATTTCTCTCTTAAAGTGTTTTGTTTTCACTCTGTAAAGAGTATTTCTCATCAAAAATAGCTTTTTTTTTGGTTTGGTCTCAACCTATTATAAATTTTGAATATAAGAAAACTATTATCAACTCCTCCTGTCAAATCTTTGCTTGTAATTTACATTTCTTCTTCATTTTAGACTTTGAGATATTTAATAATACTTGTCTTCATGCTGGGCTCTTTATTGCCAGTGTGTATCAGTTATGTGGAAATTCTTAACTTATTTTTAGCTTGATTCTGTGAAAGACTAGCCTCAGTTACACTAAACCACAAAGAGGCCTCCAGTTTGTGACAATTATGGATGTTAAAGACTGAAAATTGTTAAAGACGGAGATGATACAATTAATAGCTATCTTTGTTATTTTAGTTTTTTATTACTCTTGTAACAAATTCCTGAAACCTTGGTTGTGTCATGTAACTGGCATTTATAATTTATAGTTACATAGGTCCGAAGTCTGCTGAGGGACTTAACTGGGCACCACTCTGGGTGTTGGTGGCTGTGTTCTCTTCTCAGAGACTACAGGGAGTCAGTTCTCTCCCCTTTCCCAGCTTCTAGAAGTCACTCACATTTCTTGACCTATGGCCCCTCTTCCACCCACGCCATTCAAGGCATCTTTCTGGCCTCTTCTTCCACTCCTCTCTTCCACTTCTATGCACCCTTGTGAATACCTTGGGCCACCCAAATAATCCATGGCAATCTCTCTCTTTGCAGGCTGGCTAATTGGGTTTCATCTCCAGCTTTAATTCCTCTTTGCCATGTTACATAAGGTATGTATAGTTCTGGAAACTAAACCATGGACATCTTGGGGTAGCCAGCTTTTTTTTTGTTTGTTCACCTACCACACTTATAAATCCAATTAACAACATTTTAACTATTAAGTGTTTTCTTTTACCTTTTGAAATTATGCATTGGTCACCAATGACTTCCACATTACGAAGTAAAATGGGCAATTTGCAGTTTTCTGATTTACTTCTCCTAAACCTTCAGTCTTTACCAGGCTTCCAATATGGCTTCCCCTCCACTTTCCCTCTCTTTCTTCCCAGCATGCCTTGCTGGGTGCTCCTGTCCTCGGGCATGTCATGTTGGAGTGCCCATTGGCTCCATACTTTGTCCTCTCCTTTCAACATCTTTACTCATTTCCTTGGCGACTTCACACTCTCATGGACTTGAATGTCATTCTCATGCCGATAACTTTATAATTTTTGTTTCTCCCACTGGACGTCTCAAATTCCACACTTACACATTCAACTCCCTCTTCACATCGGCACTTAAACATCTAACAGGTGTTTCAGTGTCAACAGGAACTTAAGCTCTTTACCTTGGCTAGTTCAATCTGCCGCTGTGCCTGTATCAGTTGGTGGCAACACCATCTTTCCAGGCTCTTAGGCCAGAATTCTGTAGTCCCCTGTGAATCCTTCCTTTTCCTCCACCTCATGTTCCTTCTGTCAGGAGACCTGTTGGCTTTGTCCTTGACGTGGATACACAATTCATCAAGTCTCAGTTCTTTTGCTGCTGTTACTTTGGCCTGTAAATCACTTTCAGGATCTCAGGATTCAGAAAGTACTGTGGAAACTTTCTGCAGTGAGGGAAGTCACACTCAAAAGTATGGCATTCAAAAAATTGAAGAATTTTTTATTTTCATGGGGGCAAAATCTCCGCAGTTTGTGCACTTAGTGCCTCTTGGATACAAGAAGCACAAAATACAACTTGTCTTAAATTCCTTTCTCAGATGGTTTATTTTTTAAGAAGAAAGGAAAATCATCTGACCTTTAAAATTACAGAAATATTTCATAACTTTCTATAGCTGGTCAAACCCAGAAACATCCTGAATACGATTTTGGAAATGATAAATTCTGATATTTATGGATTCTAATTATATTTACTTCTACTTTGACCAACCAATAATAACACTTAGTTTTACTGGTTTTAATAGAAAATTTGAGTAATAAATTCTGATTATGCAGGCAGGCAGGCCTCCTTATACTATATGTTTAAGTACATCTGTATATATTTTTAACTGACCAGAGGACTAGCATTAGGTTAAATATGAATACTGAAAAAAGAATTTTCACTATGAAGAAAACTGCCTTAGATTTCATTGTACACTCAGTCTTCTATAAAGATGAAGGCAAAAGTGAAAAATATGCGGTACTGGAAGGGATTATTTCAGGTCAAACATCTTGCTGTATATGATTTGATGATTTTGGATTGAACTGTATGTTGAAGTTTTTTTTTTGTTACTAAAAAATTCATATTTCTGGTTAGTAATTCTAATTAAATGCTTCCTCCCTACTCTATCCTCTTGGGATTGTTTATTTGAAAGAAATATTCCAGAAAAATTTCTTTGCAATTCTTTTACAGTCTTTTGCAAGCTTTCTTCATTTTTTTGCAGACATATTTTGAAATAATTGCTATAGCAGCTTGTACTCTGGAACTTCCCATACTGACACTAATTGTCTCCTAGAATATTGATGAGAATACAGTTTGTCCCCAGTGATGATGCAAACTATTTTCTTGTCTCTTCTCCAAAGAGATCCTGAGTCTTCTGAAATAAAGCAGCTCTTAGACAACTTTTAAGAGTAGAAACAATAGTAAATAAATAAAAGTGAGGTTACAAAAGTTCATGATGATGGATTTAAAAAACAATTAAAGGGAGAGAAAGTGGCCCCTCGGCACATCTCTCACTACCCTGCATATTGGATGCGCTGTGCATTAAACCACATAGATCTCAGGGCCTCCAAACTAGCAGGGCTTGGATCTGTGCTCTTGCATCCAGTGGCTGTAGCCTCAGCGTGAGCTGCAATATTTGTCTTTAACTTGGGATTGGATTCTTTTTAAAAAATTAGTGCATGTGTGTTTATACTCCTGTGGGGACTTGGTACATGTAGAGAATAATATCTTCGTCCCTTTTCTCTTTCCCTTTCCCCTCTCCCTCTCCCTCCCTCCATGTCTTGGTCCCCTCCCCATTTGAGAAAAGTCTATCTCCCTACTTCCTATTATCTGTCTTTTATTTTGCTCATCATTTATATTTTGAGTTTCTCATATAAAAGAAACCATGCAATATTTAAACTCTTGTGTCTGATTTATTTCACTTAACGTTGCGGTTGCAAGGTGCATCCATTTCCTACAAATGACTCGTTATCCTTCATCTCCAGAGCATATTTGGGGAATCTGCTTGGAACCAGAGACAAAGCAATTGCTCAGTCACTTTTGGCGTTGTCACTAAGTTGATGACAGTTGTTTTCTAGATATTCACATTAAAGTGGCAAGTAGTGTTTCTGAAAGAGGCTTTCCCCAGCCACTCCACAGGCTTTA
This sequence comes from Dasyprocta punctata, assembly GCA_004363535.1. Taxonomy (NCBI): domain Eukaryota; kingdom Metazoa; phylum Chordata; class Mammalia; order Rodentia; family Dasyproctidae; genus Dasyprocta; species Dasyprocta punctata. The sequence continues at coordinate 8,818 of RJWM01045566.1, read as the reverse complement.
AAGTCCCACAGGAGCAGGTCCTGATGTGGCTCGGGTGCACCTCAATCATTTGGATGATGCCAGGTGGGGCACGCGTGGAAGGACACCTTTGCCAGGTGAAACTGGTGTTCCTGGAACTCACCTACCTGGCTTGATCTCTAACCCTCCAGTTACTCATGTGAACCCTGGGACATACAGATGACTTCTTTGCTTCTTGATCTTCTTGATTAGTGATATGAACATCACGATAGTAGTAATACTTGCCGTTAACATTGCTAAGAGGATTGCATTGGTTCTCTTAAGCAAACACTGGCCATTATCACTGGGATGAGGGGTTCATATTTTTAGCAATGTAAATTTTAAATAAGATGCAAGCCAGATCACCCATTCCAAAATAAGAGTGAAATATTTTGAAGCAGTATGTTTGAATTCCCAGCATTCTGAAAACTTGTGGATTGGAGAAATTTTACCAACACTGAAAGTACTTTCTGAGACCTGGTAATAAGACAGCAGAGAGGGAAAGGGGACACAAAAAGAATGAAGATGTGTGATGTCCATGCACAGTTCCACATGAGAAATGCAATCATTATGGACTGCAAACATGTCCTAAAAAATGAAAATTAAAAAAAGAAATAGGTGGCCATGAGTTTGGTGTTCACAGAGTTTTCACCGGAAGGGGAAGTTCTGAGTCACAAGACTGACAGCAAAATTAGTTTTATATAAGCTTATGTAATATTGATGTTTCTTGGTCATGTGCTTCATCTGATTCTGAGTTTCAGTAGTGAAATCTTCTGAGAACTAACACAGGAAGATTTTTGCTTTTTATGTTTAGTTCTTAGAGAATGTCAGCACTAAAACTCAGAATCAAGTCAAGTTTATAACCAACGTGTGGAGTTTTTATTTGCTATGGATGATCAGAAAGGTAGATGATGCTATATTGAATTTGTGTTCATTAATAGTATGTACCTGAAAGAGCCTTGTGTATTCATTACAAAATGTAGCATTGCTGACAGCCATAACATTGGCACACAAACGACATACTGTTGGCTTTTAAAAATCATTTACAGTAGTTAAGATCTCTCAGTCCTTGGCTTGATTCCCATGAGCCGTCTTGGATTCTTGGGTTCCAGAATCTCACCTCCCCATCCCAGATGAATGCACTCAAAGAAAGAAAACTATAGTGCACTTGGTTCAATGTAATTCAATTTGAAAGATAAACATCTGTTATGTACAAAGAACAGTATCAGATGCCAAGGACCAAGAAAAAGAATAGAGAAAGACAAATACAAAAGCAAATACAACCATTCACAGGTATTTGTTCAGAACTGACCCTGTGCAGGAAGCAATATGTGTAATACACAGCATCCCAGCGTTTGCTGCTGGCAGGAAATTGTATGTACAATGATAATGGAAGACCTCATAGCAAGGTGGTGTTGGGAGAGAATTCTGAAGGATCTGAGGGAGGGAGCTTTGTAAAGGGACTTTTCTGGCCAAGGGAAGAATGACAGGCAGTCTGAGGATGGGCATCAAGGCAGCAGCAATGGCCTGAGGAGTCACTTGCACAGAGCAGTGGCTGATGATTCTAGAGAGTTGGTGGAGGCCTTCAGCTGTGGCATGAGACTTGGCTTCCATTTGTGCCCAGTGAGTTGCTAGTAGAAGCTTTTGAAAAAAGATAGTAAAGGTCAAAGAATATGGAGACCACTTAGGCAATGTGGCCCAATTCCAGGAGAAGACAGTGGCGTGGACTAGGGCAGCCAGAGTGGAGGCAGGGACAAGTGTTACGTTCTGGGTATATTTGAAGGTAGCCCCAACAGGATTATTTCAGGAGAGGGAGGGTTAAATGAAGAAGGGTTCAGCGTGATGCCAAGGTTGCTGGCTGAGAACTAGGAGAACGGGGCTTTGCTATGAAGAGGAAGGTAGCTGGAGGTGAGAGCACAGTAGGTTTTTGGCAGTTGATACTCAGCAGGTTTGTGTAGAGATGGAAATTAGGAAGGGACAATTGATGGAAGACGTGAGTGTTGGCTTAAAGGTGTCCACTGTCAATCAAAGTGATCTCAGAGAATATTTGGGTTAGTAGAGAGAGTGGTGGACTTGGCATTAATTTTTGGGGGATCTGAAGACTTTGGGGAGCCCTCTGAATAACCATGGAGTCAGCGACTTACGTGAGGAAAGAATAAGATGCAAATAGTAGGAGAGGTCAGGAGCAGGGAGTCTAGTGTGTGGGGTGGTGAACCCCCTCAACCCTGGCCGCCCAGTGCAATGATCTAGAGAACTCTTTAAACAATATTAGAGTCCAGGCTCCATCTTAAATACGTAAGGTCAGAATTTCTGAGAGTGGGACCTATGAACCGGTAGTTTAAGAAAACTCCTCAGGAGATTGATTTCATAGTCAAAGTTGAGATTCACAGAGTGATGTGGGTAAAAAATAATTTGGACAAAGAAGAAATGAGTCAGGTTGCAAAACCATTGAAGAGTTGGGTAGAGGAAACCTGCCCAGAATGTCTGCTGCATATATTTGCAAACAGTGCTAGGATGGAGGCAGACAAACACCAGGAAGTGTTCAGATGCACAGGCTTTTAGAAAAACTCAGTTTTTGAAATAAAGAAAGGGCCCATCCACTATTTTAGAGGATCTGTCTGATACTTAGTACCTTTGCAAGTCAAGGCTATGACAGTTCTGCATTGCACTAAATGTTGTACAAATAAAATTGGCTTCCAGCCCCAAAGTTTTCAATAAGCCACTGAATGAAGGGAAGAACAGTGAAAATCATAGTATAATTTCTAATAAAGGATGCACATATTCTGGAAGGCCTCTCTTTACAAAAACAAACTACAAACATTAGCATCATTTGCATTAAAAACAAATCCAGCAGTTAATGCTCACCTTGAATGCATTAAATATTTCAGGGATGCAGAAAGTTTTGCCAGTGGTGGGGTCTGCAGAGCAGATACTCCTATGCATTTTATCAGAGAGGTGGAAGCTCTTACTGGATTAAATTTAAGTTTTATTTTACCCTGGCAACCTCTCTTGAATCAGTTTTGCAACTCTCAGCAAAGGCAGCGTTTATGTCCTGCCTTTTCATAATTTTCATCCAGGCCCTTGGTCCTGGGGTGGACTTCCGTGTGTCCCTTCTTGGGAAGGTCCTGCACAAATCTCTCTGGTCTCTTCATGGTTGTGCAGTGTGAACATACGTGATGAAGTTGCTCTGAATCATGGATCTTAGTAAAGGTTAGGGCACTGGCCTTTTGATGAACACAACTGCAGCTTACAGGGATGATTCTGGGTGAGAGGTCGATTTCACCTTTACAGCAGGGAAATGGAGTCCAGGCCGAGCCCTTTTATTCTGCCCTTCCTGCTCAGCATGGTACAGTTAGAATCACTCCAAGAGTGGCGGGCAGGCAGAGTCCAGACCAGGGAGTTTCTGCCACGCTGCCCAAGACCTTCACACATTTTGAATTTTTATTAATTGCTCCCACCTTGAATTGCCAGTGACACCAGGAGCCCATGTCCTGTAGCTCTGGGGTCTGGAGATGCAGACAGGAAGGTGTTTTGTCCGTACTGGCCTGGATGGTGCAGTGAGCAGACCCAGGAGGCCAAGCAGCAGCGCCGCCGGGATGGGCAGAGGTGCCAGCTGTCCTCACCCTGCAGTTTGCCATTGCCAGCCTGGTCCACAGGCCAGGAGCCATGTGGGACAGAAGAGGACTCCGGGGCTGGGTTTATTTACTGATGAACTATTTCACCTGTGTTTGAGTATGGGTGGTGGCGTGGGGCCAAGAGTTCATATACACAAATTCCTCCAAGGGAAGATTTCTACAAGGAGCTCAGTGAATCATCAAGAAGCAAAATTGGTTTCTTTTCAGTGAAATATCAGATGTAGATGAAATTGCCAAAGATAGAAGAAGAATCTGAAACCTTTCTCAAAGTCAGTCTTTAACAAAATAGAATCTAGATAATGGAGAAAGTCTTCCCATTAGAAACTGTTTAACAAAGAGAACACAGGAAAGGGTGCTGACAAACTTTTCTTCACGGTCATGCGCTTAGAATTCTTTATATTATGGCACTATAGTGAGGCAAAAGAAAAGAAAATACATAAATGTAAGATGAGCTCTTTGACGTCAGTTCTCATTTAATCGATTTATACCGGCAGAAATGCATCCAAGTTTCGACATGATTGTCATGGGACCACTTATTTTTATGTGTATTTGAGGTTCTGGTGTTAGTTTAGTTCTTTGAAGGAAAAATTTAATTATGAAACATGAATATGATATTGAGGATGAGAAACAAGGACCTCACTTTACACATCTGTAAGTGTTTCTGTGCACAAGAGCATGTAGGTATTTCTGTATGAGTCACACACAAGCATCCCATCTACCGGGACATGTAACAGGGTTTGGTTGAGCTCAAAGTCTAAGGGGAAAATAGACTTGTAGGACCTGGAAACAGCCCTCCAAGGCAGCTCTTTGACCAAGGGGTCAAGGCAATAGGGACTTCTGTTTGATGGAAGGAGGAGAAAGGAGGCTTTGGGAAGACAAGCGCGGCAGAGGAGAGACGGGTGAAGGGTACGGGGGAGAAGGTGGTGCTGGGTGAGCTTTGCAGAGCTGGGTGGGTTTCCAGGATGGCCTGGCCCCTGCCTGCGTGGCCCAGGCTCTAGACTGCTGTGTGGGGATCTGCAGAGACGTGAAGCTGGTCCCTGGGCTGTCACTGCGGTGCCTTAGAGGCTGGGAGGCGGGAAAGGTGTTGTGCACAGGTGTTCTGGGCTCGCCTGGAGGACTGTGGCTCAGGCACTGTGCCTCGGTTTCTCCACGTGCTGTGCTGACTGCACATGCATCTCAGGGATGAAAGATACCAGCTCCTCCTGCGGGGTGTTGTTCGCCCCTACACTTCCTCACGTGCCACCACCTTTTCTCCCCACCTGCTCAGCGTTGAACTTCAGGCCCAGCCTGCACTGGATGTGGGGCCAGCTTTGTTCATGCACCTGAAACACGCTTGTTTGGGGCAAGCCAGTGATCACTTCCGTAGGTCACTCAGCAAAAATAAAGAGGATGATGGGTTCGTTGGCCACTTTTAAGTGCACTGGGAAACTTATCGAAAGAAAATGATGAGTTTGTTTTCAGATTCCCAGCCCCAAGCCTGGGTAAGAGAAGAGAAACGTTAGATGCCTGCTCTGAGGAGAAACCGTGAGGGAACCTTGCATGCGTGTGGTGTGTGCGTGCGCAGGGCGTGCCTGCTGGGGCGTGGGATGCTGGCCGAGCTCTTGGGGGTGAGTTGCTGACCTTTCTGAAGATCCAGCTCCAAGTCTAAGCACAGGCGTGGTTGTGCTTCAACGCAACCGAGTTGCTAATCCTGAAGGTCTTTATGCAGCAGCCTGGGCGTCCTTTGGGACAGAGCGGGATTCTGAAAACTGGGATGGAGAGAGGCAGATGGCTTTGCTGAACTGGAGAGCTGGGGCCCACATATTCCATCCAGCTCCTTCGTGATCAGCAGCAGCCCTGTTTCTTAGTCTGAAAAAACTGCTCACTCTTTCCTCAGGGACAAGCAACCTCCTCCAAAGTTGCCAGCTTTTAGGAGATGCTAAACCTCTTCAGGACCTATGCCTTCTACCCGCTTTTCTGCAGCATTGGGGATTGGACTGAGGGCCTTCACACTGAGCTATGCACTGAGAGAGTGCTTAAAATAGCTGTGCTTCGAATTGAGAGCACCATACTGAGAGCCTGCATGTGTGCGCACGCACACACACTGTCTTAGTGACTTTTCTCTGGTTGTTGAGACAAAAAACTTGATGCCCAACATGAAGGAAGGGAAGGTTTATTTCTTACAGTTCTTGGGGGTTTCAGTCCATACTCAGCTGGCTGCAAGGCAGGGTGGCATGGCTGGGGGGCAGCTGTTCATGGCTGCCGCAAACAGCAAAGCACAAACATGGCAAGAGAGAAAGGCACGCTTTCCTGTATGTCAGCTCCACCCCTGGGCAGGTGCAGCACTCACACCGCCAATCCCAGCGCCAGACAACAAACCAAACACGAACGCCAGACTCAGTCCAGTCCATGACATGAGACCTGCAGGGTGGGCATTTGAACACACTATAACACCCCCCCACACCCCCACACACATCTTGTCCCTCATTTTTTATTATTTTGAGTCAGCATCTTACTAAGTCACTAAGTTGCTTGAGCTAGGCTCAAACTTGGAATCCTCCTGCTTCAGGCTTTCAGAATGCTGGAACTACAGGCAGGTACCACTAGGCCTAGCAGGACCTACCCCTTGCACCATTTAAATCCTGTTGTCATTTCTAGAATTATATATATATATATTCTTACTTCTAGAATCGTGACCAGACTTAGGTTCTAGAAGGACTCCAAGGGTGAGATACAGAGCGTGAGCTGTGAGCAGTTAACACACACACGAAGAGCACTGCAGAGCTGTGCCGGTTCCCAGTGGCAGAATCCTGGAGGTAGACATATGGATATATGGATCCTCAGGAATTATACTGAACTTGTTGGTTTTGATCCACCCAGCAGAGATTTTGGATTCACTGTGTTAACCTACATAGTGGAGGGTGGCTGTAACAGTTGAAAATATTTTTTAATTAGTTCACTGCAAGCTGAACCCTAGATGACTGGAGTCCTAATTGAAATTAAAGTATCGGAACTTCCACAGGCTCTTGAAGAGATGTGTATCTGAAGGCGTTGGAAAACTGGGACACTGGAATGGATGCGTCACACAGCATGTACCTGCGCGCCTGCCACCCCCTTCGGCACCCCCGCTGGTGTCTACTGTAGGTGGAGCAAGGTCGTGGACACCAATGCTATCAGAACAAACTCTTGATTCACAGGCACTGTGGGACCCTGGGAGGGGGGGGGACCAAGCAGAGGTCTTGGCAGGGTGGCGTGGATGTGGTTATGACAGAGGACAAAGGAGCCCCAGGAGGTACTAGCACAGGCTGACCTGCAGCTCTCTGGTTTGCGTGCGTACATCATGAAGTCCTTAGAATGCCAACAGATGAGCTTCTCTGTTTTCCCATAAAGGCCTTTGACTTTCAGTTGTCCTCTGAGGCCTCAGTGCAGTTCCTAACAACTTCAAAACACAGTGCTTTGGACCCCAAGGGAGAGGCTCTGCAATGCAAGTGACACAGGTGTGGACTGGGACTTTTGTGGACATAGAGATTTTCACCTGAGATCATCACCCTGAGAAGAGGAGGTGCAAGTCGACTCAGAGTTTAAACAGAGATGCTGACTAAGCCTTTGACCACATTACTAAAAGCAGAGCCTCCTAGGGGCAATCAGCTTAGCCACCGATTTCCATCATATGTAAGAGCAGAGATTTAAAGAGTGATGAGAGAAAGGGAGGGGGAGAGAGAGAGAGAGAGAGAGAGAGAGAGAGAGAGAGAGAGAGACAGAGAGAGAGAGACAGAGAGAGAGAGACACAGAGAGAGAGAGAATCTAAAATAGCTGTGCCTTTGAATTGAGGGCACCGTATTTTCCCTTTTCTCTCAAAGAGGTGGAGAATCTACTTCAATCCAATTGATGAGTCCCCAAGCCAGAGGTCTGCAAGTCTGGAGTGGCCAGAAAGTGGGGGAGCCTGGAGTGGCATTTCCCGATGGCTGTTCTGATAGATTCTGCTAGCCTGGGGCTTAGGTATCTGTAACATGACATCCCCCCAACTTGATACTGGACCCAGAGAAACAGCTTAGGTCACCAAGAGTAACTTCCGTGCACTCCTTGTCATTCCAGAGATAAACCTCCTGCTCCCTTTTCGAGCGTGCTCTGAGCCCTCTCCAATCCCAAGACTCCACAACCCCCCCAAGCCTCCACCCCCAGCCCCCAGTAAATATTTCTGTCTCCTGCTTTACACAGGCAGATGCTCCTTCAAATCAGCTGTTAATATGTCATTTTTCCCACCTCCCAAACTCCTCCCCCAGCCAAAGTTGATAAAGGTAACTACACTCCTTTGATCTTGTTGAGAGCTTCTACACCACCCAGCCCCTAAAGCTCTCCCATACCCTCTGCATTAAAGGCCTCCTCCTTATCTCTCTTGCTCTCATTTTCTCTGCACCGCTTCAGACTGAGTGCCCCAAAATACTCAATCATGTTCATGTAACTGCGAGCTGTTTCAGCATACCCAGTTCTCTCATCAGACCTGAGTCTGCTGCGAAATTCCATAGGCTTTGGTAGCCCCTTAAAGCAGGGATGTAGTGGGACAGAGAGGCTGGAGTTGCTTCCCACCTGCCTAAACCTGGAGAGTCCCTAGCCCTGAGCCGAGGAGGATGGTGCCTGGATCCACAGAGAGGGCGAGGGCCTGGCAGATGCTATTCCAAGCTCAGCGGGATGAGAAGGTGTGGCTCTTCATGGCTCAAGTGGCTGCTCTGAAGATCAGGCCCTCATCTGAGAGCAAAGTCCCCTGCTGAGAGGCTCCCTGGGTGAGACAGTGAGAGAGGCACTGAAGGAGAGGCTCCGAGGGCCGTGGCACTGGGTCAGCTGCTGACTCATCCTCACTGAAGGGACTTTGCAGCCGGACGTCTGGGGCAGGGGCAGCAGAAAACATGCTGACGTGTCCCCTGGAAGCATGGTGGTTGCATACATCACATGCACGCTAGCCCTTGTGTCCTAATCTCCCCTGGCTATTGGTCTGACCCTGTGGAAGGCTGTGGTATAGATAGAGAAGGAAACAGGCAGGGTCTGTGTGTGTGTGTGTGTGGTGTGTTGGGTGGGTGCATGGGGGAAGACGAGATCACATTGTCTCTGCAGCTACCTCATCCAAAGACCAAGCCTGAGCTGCAGGAAAGGTAAAGCAGTGGAGTGAAATTAGATGAAAGCTCGGAAGTTTTAGTATCTGAGTGTGAATC
>RJWM01045565.1:0-12756 GCA_004363535.1 Dasyprocta punctata | reverse complement strand
GGAGAGGCCTAGGTAGCTCTGGCTCCCGCCCTCCGCAGTGCCCGCTCCAGCTCGGCTGCAGCGGTCCCGGCCCTGCGGATCCGGATCCGCTACAGCCTGAAAGGGCAGGCGGTGTCACGCTCGGCTCCGGCCAGACAGTGCTGTCGCCCACCCGGGCCTGGACAGCAAGGGCGTCCCAAGCCCCGCCCCGGTCGCCACCGTGGAGCAGAGAGCGGGGCGGGGTGGTGCCGGGTAAGATGGAGACCGAGAATGAGGACTGCGGTCGGTTGGTCGCGGGAGACTGCTGTGTGCATCGTCCTTTAGACCCCTTGGTCATCTTGAAAACCTGGCATCACCGTTTCTCGGCCTATAGTTAACGAAACCGAGGCTGAGAGGTGCGAACGCCCGCCGGAAGTCTCGCGGCTGAGCCCCTCCCTCCATCTGCTCCACGGAGTAATCATTAACAGCTAACGGTTAATGTTTCACAAATCACTGATAACATGAAGAATAACAAATGCTCAAAAGAGAGGTCGAGCTGGGTGTGGTGGTGCAAGCACTCTGGGAGGCTGAGGTAGGAGCAGCACGAATTCAAGCCCAGCTTGGGCAACTTGGCAACGTAGCAAGACTTTGTTTCAAAGCAAAAAGTGGCTGCGGGTTTAACTCAGCGGCACAAGCATCTACCTCACAAATGCAAGGTTGTGAGTTCGGTCCCCAATACCAAAAAAAAAAAAAATGGTGCTGGAGAGGTAACTGAGTGGGAAGGCACGAAACTACAACGTGTGGGCTCGGGTATTTTTTTTTTCAAATCCATTTTATTTCAAGGAAAAAAAAGAAAAAAAACCTAAAACAAAATTTCAAAACACATCAATCAGGGGCAACAATGGTACATACATTGCACATTGTCATCCCCAAATCATTCAATCTCTGGTATTTTAAATTTACTTTATCCTTTCAATTTATTGCAATTTGTATCTTGCTTAATAAAAAGATTTGGTGATAGCCATTGTAAATTTTGTTTAGATGAAAAATACATGAGTTCAAAATAGACAAATGACAGTAATGGAAAACACAACTAGAAGTTTAATGACCCTGCTGCTGTATGTATTTTTAGATATAGGACGCTGTGAGGTCAATGTTATTCTACCTACCCTAGAAATGCAAATGACTGAAACTTCCTTTTACAAAATCAAATTCTTGGGCCTTGATTATTACCACTCCTAAGTGTTTTAGCAGAAACTTTTCCATTAAAGAGTTCTAAATTAAGACAAGTAGGGAAAAAACAAACTCAAGAGCCCACAGTAATTTGTAGTCCTTAATAGTATCATTTGATGTCCTCAACAATTTTCTTTCTACTTGAGATCTTCTCTGCAAGGTACACTTCTGAGGAGCCAACCTGAGAATGCCCAGGGATCATTTGTGCTAAGAGGCTTGGCAGGCAGTAAATTGGGGTGACTCAGCCTCCACTCTCCCTCTCAGCAGACAACATCCTCGGAACACTTCACCAAGCTGCGCATGTGACCCAAAGATAAACTCTGGCAGGAATCTTCTTTCTTTATGCTCAGGGCTTCCTTGCTTGGGCCATTCCATATTTCCACTGTGTTTTGTGCCTTCCATTGGGCCTTTTCCTTGGCAGAAACGCAGGGAGTCAGTCTCAAAATCTTTCCCCTGAGCTAGAAGCACATTTGTATTGATCTGAACCCCATTGGGATACGGTCCCAGGCTTCTAGCACCCTGTAACTCATCTGCAGTTGGGCACTGTGTGAGAACTCAGCACCACGTGGTCGTCCAGGACGGTGTTCCCAGGCAGGAGTCCTTCTCAGAGCCCACAGGACACGGCTGGCTCTGCCTGGAGGCAGTGTCTCCCACCCTGACTGCTCAGTTTCCACAGAAAACTGCAAGAGATCAAAGGTGTGCAGAAGCGTGTTGCTTTGGGGGACATCAGCGGAGATTCACTGCAGGACCCACGCCTTGGGCTGAGGAGTGAGACGGTCCCAGACCTGTACGGAGGCCTGCTGCTTCGGTCAGCCGTGTGACGGTAACCGTCCTGCTGTGCACATGAAAATGAGAATATCCGAATTGTTAAGTCATTCCCAGGTTTACACATTTAAAAGAGGATAAAAAAGCGTTTACTAAAGGTGGCATGACAACATTACCTGTTGCAATACTACGCCAAAAACATTTAGCCTGGCTGGGGATGTAGCTCGGTGACACAGCACCTGCCTGGCAAGATGAGGTCCTGAGTTCGATTCCCAGTTACCTCCCCCACCACACGCACAAAAAAAATTTAACCTGAGTCTGATTGCAAAGAAACCATCAGATGCAAACTGCAGGGCCACTGGGGCAGGGGTGAGGGGCTGAGAGCTGACTCAGACTCTTCAGAAGTGTTGACGTCATGAAAGATAAGACAAGAACATTCTTTTTCCTCAGTAAACAGACCCGCAAATTTATTTTAAAAGGATGGGTTGAGCATAGTAGCACACGACTGTCATCCTAGCACTCCAAAGGCTGAGGTTGGAGGATCACTGCAAGTGCGAGGCCAGCCTGAACTGCGTAGTGAAGCCCCGCTTTAAATAAATCAATAAACAAATCAATCAATCAATGGGTGGGTTTTTATTTCAGCCTCGGGAAGCTCACAGAACCAAGCCAGTTACAGACACACATCCACGTGATTCCAAAAATGCAAATGTACCGAAGTATAAAGTGAGAAGCCCTTCTCCCTTCTCCGCCCTATGGGTGTCCTCTCCCCAAAGGGTACTGGCCGGCAGTGCACCCTCCAGAGACCTGGCAGGGCGTGTCCACTTGACTTGTCTTTTAAAGATGAGGAAACTGAAAGAAGAAACTTGCTTTATGAGGTGTGATCACCAAATGCACGTTTCCGTGTTTTAAAAATGTGTTATAGTAAAGGACACTTGGCCATGAATCCCCTCAAGGTCCTCCCCTCGCTTCCAGAACACACGTCCCACGTCCTGGCCCCGTCCTGCAGTGGCTCCGGAGTCCACTTTCCTGAGTGTCTTTAATTGGGCTGAATCCATCCAAAGTGTTTCCTTTCATGGTCACTTTGACTTTGGGGAAGAGCCAGAAGTCACATGGCGCCAGAGCCAGTGAAGAAGGTGGATGAGGACGTAGCGCTGTGTTTTCAGGAGCTGCCTTTCTAGGGGAGGGCACGCAGCAGCAGCAGCACTCACCATATTTTTTATCACACCTGTTAAAGACCCTCAGGAAAGAAGACCCCAGAGCTGCTGCAGAAAGAGGCAAGGACCATGGGATGTGTGTGTGGAAGTGAGGGAGGATTTTGAGGGGGAGTCATGGCAATGCGCCTTGCTAGAATTTTTTTTTTTTTTTTGCTTAAACACACTGTATCTTCTGATCGGCCCTTACACATGATGGTGCAATCGCCCTGGCTCGGCCTCCCCCAGCCCCCTGCCCTCAGTTGCTCCCTGAGGCACTTCCGGGATCTGGGGTCACCCCTCTGAGTTCCCCTGACTCCTTCCTGGCTGACTTCTCTCTGTGGCTTTTTTCTTCTGACGACCTGATAGCCAGCCATCTCTATTTGCCTTGGTTTAGAATTCTCTTTCCGGCTCCTGTGGCTGGACCGAGCTAGCAGAACACCCTCAGGAATTACCCTGGGGTTAAGTCTCACCGGCTGGAACCGACCTTAAAAGGAAAAGCGGAGAGAAGTGGAATGACTCATGTGGTCAGTGAGCCAGAACCTGTCCCCAGAGAGCCGGGCCCTGCAGACCTGAGTGCCCCTTCTGACCCAGGCCCCCCAGAGGGATAGAGGCTTCCACAGGAGCAGCTTTGGCGCCTTGCTCCTGGCCCTCCTGACCACACCCGGACCTGCTTTCCCATGTGACCCACTCTGAACCTGTCCCTGCAGTGTGGCCTCAGGACCTTCCTGGGTGCAATCTGGTTCTTCCTTTCTAGCAGCGAGGACGCAGTCAGGAAGAATGTCCTGGCCTTGACCCCACCTCCGTCCCACCACCTTCCTGGATGCTGGCGCGGACTGGACCAGGCTACTCAGTCCTCCTGCCCAGAGCAGAAGAAAGGAGAGGACGGGTTCTTCTGTCTCTGTCTTCAGCCCTTCGCTTGGGGTGCAGAAGAAACCTAACACTTCCTGGCTTATTCTGCTGGGTGTTTTATCTCACTGGGTTAACCTTCAGAAGAGCCGGATGTGGTATTGCGGGAGACTGAGGCAGGAGGATCACTGCAAGTTCAAGCTCTTCCTGGACCTAGTCTCAGAAAAAAAAAAAATTATTTCCTCTGGAAAGAGACCAAGATATTTTATCCAAAGGCAGCCCTTCATCCTGTGAAATAGACTTCTTTAAAGCACAACTTTTTCTAATCTTCACCCTCCTGAACTTAAAGCCTGTTCCTGTTCCTCGTCCTTCACCGCTACTTGCTGTCCCCTGACAGGTGGATTCCGGCGAGGTCGGTCCTGCCAGCGCTGTCAGCTTATTCCCAGGTCCCTAGAGACAGTTCAGGTAGATGTCAGCAGGTAACGACGAAATCTCACATGCCTGTAATCCCAGCACTGTGGGAGGCTGAGGCAGGAGGATTGCAAGTTTGATCCCAGCCTGGGCATCTCAGGAGAGGGAAACAAAAGGGGTAAGAAGAAAAAAACAAAAACCATAAGCGGTCCCTTCCCTTGCGCTGTCTATAGACGTTGCCGGGCCTGGCTCAAGGTGCTGCAGTGCCCTCTGCCGTCTTCCTCGGGCACTGCATGTGCTCGCCACCCACCGGAGGGCGGGACCTTGCAGGCCTCTGGGGAGAGGAAACAGATTCAGGGTGCCCGCCTCAGCGGCCTCTCGTCTCAGCCCCACGGCCAGTTCTGGGCCTCACGCTTGCTCTGCTCCCCAGCCCACCGGGACAGCCGTCCTCCGTCTCTGCGAACCTTCCCCGCTCACCGGGGCCGTCCTGGCATCTCCCAGACTCCTCTCCTGCCCGCCTCCAGCCTCACCTTCTTGGCTCTTTGGGCAGAGGCGCTGCACGAACCCTGGAAGCGCAGGTGTGCACAAACCTCTCCTCTCAGGAAATCAGCGCTCCACCCGACCCACCCGGGCGCCCCGCCTCGGGAGGGCCACGCTGTCCGTGTCCACCGTGGCCCTGGTCTCCGGCATGGCCGTGACCTAGAAAATGCCTTCATCCCTCTGCCTTCCCCGCCATGCCCAACCAAACACTGCGCCCGGCTGTAATCCCGGCACTCAGGAGGCTGAGGCAGGAGGATCGCCAAGTTCAAACTGAGCCTAGGAAATTTAGTGACTACTTAGAGAGACCCTGTCTCAAAATAAAAAATAAAAAGTGCTGAGGATGTAGCTCAGTGCAAAGGCCATGGGTTCCATCTTCAGTAGTGTGAAAAACAAATCTAAAGAAGGAAAGAAGAGAGAGAGGAAGGGAGACAGGTATGATTTTGTTTTTATCTGAGGCAGTCAAGGATTTAAAAGTGACTTTTGCGAAAACCCACGGCTCTTCACTTAGGCCTACAAATGCCCAACACGATACTAAAAGCAGAACAAAGCTCACTCTTCTTTTGATTATTTTAAAACCGGGCCAGAGCCTGCTCAGCTTGCAGACAGGCGTCTCGGTCCTTAGGGGCGGTCTGTGTGAAGCTGGCCAGCCCTGACCACACCCAGCTGATCATGTGTCCACACGAGTGCACCGTGGCCAGCTCCCCGCGAGCACCCCGACGGCTCGGTCATCACCCGAAATCTGCGGTCACTTGGGTTCCAGCAGAAGCGGTCACCTCCTGGAGCCCACACTGTCCCCCCAACAGCCAGGCCTTCTTGGGAGCCACGTTGCACCCCGGAACCGAGGTCCTGCCCCTTCCTCTGCACCCCTGTCACAGTGTCCATGGCTCCCATCAGTCTTCATGCTCAGATGTGTCCCCACCCAGAAGGGACAGTGACACCCGCCACTTCCCTCGGGGCAGACCACTGTCAGCTTCCACATCGAAGCGCAGGACACTGGCCTGGCAGGGTCTGGGCAAAATCTAGGCCCTCGCGTTCCGAATGGGGCCCAAGACAGACGTCCCCGGCCCAGAGAGCTGGGACCTGCGAGGTCACAGGGCTGATGAGGGCCGAGCTACAGCCAATCCTCTCCGTCCTCTCGGCCACCACCAGGCGACGCTGTGGGTCCTAAGGCTGCAGCATCATTTATAACGGAGAGTCGCTCAGCGGCGGGAGCTGTCCTCGTGGGTCCCTGTCCCCAGCAGAAGGTGTAGCACAGTCCCTCCAGCAAGTGGAAGCTGTTTGACTATTTTAAGGCCACTCAATCTGAAGCGGCGCAGAGAAAACAAGAGCAAGAGAGATAAGGAAGAGGCCTTTAATGCGGAGGGGAGGGGAGAGCTTTAGGGGCAGGGAGGGGGTGTAGGAGCTCTCAACAAGAACAGAGGAGTGTAGTTACCTTTATCAACTTTGGCTGGGGGAGGAGTTTGGGGAGGTGGGCAAAATGACATTAACAGCTGATTTGAGGGAGCATCTGCCTGTGTAAAGCAGGAGACAGAAAGATTTACTGGGGTCCGGGGGTGGAGGCTTGGGGGTTGCAGAGTCTTGGGATTGGAGAGGGCTTGGTGAATGCACAAAAGGGAGCAGGAGGTTTATCTCTGGAATGAGAAGGAAAACATGGAGCTTACTCTTGGAGAGCTAAGTTGTTTCTCTGGGTGCAGTACCAAGTTAGGGCGATGTCATGTTACAGACAGCTAAGCCCCAGGCTAGCAGAACCTATCAGAAGCCAGGGTCCATCTATTTACATTTGCCGTCATCAAGAAAAGATGACAACAGGTTTTCACCGAATTTAGTGGGCATGTGAGACAATGTGAGTGGAAACACAAGCCCCCTGAGGCACGGCAAGGTCACCCGGGGACCCAGGGCAGCCTCCCGTGGCGCACCCCCGGCCTGGCCCAGGAGGTGAAAGGGGTCTGCACTTGGCCCCCTGTGCTAGGAGGCAGAGGCGGTCACACCTGAGAAGGCACACATGGGCAGCTTTGCAGCGTCTCTGGGGAGAGGCAAAGGATTTCCGGGAAAGTGGGAAACTGAGGCGACGAAGCCAGTTGGGGACTGGGACAGGGAAGAGGAGCCCCACGAACAGTACCCAGCAACTTCAGCCCCTCTCTGAGAGCTCCCCGACCACCCCATCGCCGGATCCGCGGTGGAGACAGAGGGAGCAGAGTGGTCTCCCGTTCCTAGGCCTCTCCGTCCAAACCTCAACGCGGGCTGAGGGTCAGAAGTCAAGGAGGGTCAGCGGCCCCACAGCCAGGGCAGGGGAGACCCCGGTGGGGGGACAGGGATTCAGGGGTAACCCTGACACCCGTAGATTTTCCCCCCTTGGGAAAGGGGTAGGGAACAAAACACATTCCTTAAAATATTTCACAAAGACTTCCTTTTCACTGTCTTTAAAAAAAATAGTTAAACTGCTAAAAATTCCACAAGTTCCCCAATTAGTTTGTTTTTCTCCCCCAAAGAAACGTCTCCTGATATTTAAGCCCTCTTGAAATTTCATTTTTGCAAGGAAAGTGTTTTCAGCCACCCACCTGAAAATAAAATACAAGTGGGCTTTAATAGGCATGACGAATGTTGGTTACATTAACGGTGCTCGCAAAAATAATTCTGGTAAACATCCTTGATTTTGTACCAAAGGGTCTGCCGGAAGCAAGCGACGCACTTCACAGCGACCAGCAAGCGGAGAGCAAGGGAGGCGGGGAGGTAGAGAAACCCTCCCAGGCCACGCCCCCAGCCACGCCCCAGTCAGGCCCTCCAGGACACGCCCCCGCTAGGCCCCGCCTCCTAACTGCAAGTCTGCTGTGAGCCCCATGATCCAATCTCTTTCCAAAATCCCAACCTCTGCGCGCATGTGAGTTTTGGGGGGCAGCCCTTTTTGCTTCTTTCGGTTTTGGTTTTGTGTTTTTGAGACACGGTCTCACTGTATAGTTCAGGCTGCCTTGATCTCCAGCAGTCCTCCTGCCTCAGCTTCCTGAGTGTTGCGATTACAGTCATGCGCCACCTCACCCAGCTTGGGGGTCGTTCTTGATCTAAACTATAACAGACATGCCGAGGATGGTCGCATTTCTTAACTAAGCCAGCTCGATGGGAATGGATTGATAGGTTAAATGTACTGTGGCTATATGCATTAAGAAGCACACTAAACTTAAGCATAAAAGCTAGTATAAAAAACAAAAATTTTCCGCACACACAAAAAGTACACGTTTTCGTGAGCGATGCCTTCAGTGTGTCTCACAGCAGCAGGAGATAAGTCCTCTGTTGGCAAAGAATATGACATGTAAGGCATTTTCCCCAAAAGAGCTAAGGCGTCAATAAGCCTAGCTTTTATTATTTATCAGGCTTCATCGCCGATGAATGAACCCGTGAATGGGCAGTGCTGCGGGCGCTTTGCATCAGACGACGCGGTCAGACTGAGGGCTGAGCATGCGCAGCTCAGAAATGGACTCAGGAAATGGGCAGAGCCAAGCCAGTGGTCACCTTGGTAACCGAGCCCTACGGGAAGCAGCCAGTGCCATCCCCAGCAGGGCCTGCAAGTCCCACAGACACCATAGGAAAAGCCATGTGTGCCTAGATCCACGCTGCCCTGGGCATGCGCTCTGTGCAGAGCCCAAGTGTTGTTCGTTTATGTATTATGCATTTGAATAAGGAGATATTTGTTCAAAAATAAAAAGATGCTGAGTGTGGTGGCACACATGTAATCCCAACGCTGGAGAGGCTGAGGCAGGAGGATCGATGTGAGTTCCAGGCCAGTCTGGAGTACATGGTGAGCTCAAGGCCAGTATCAACTACATAGTGAGACTTTGTTTCAAAAAATAATTAAATACAAAACAAACTCGTGGTGATCCTCTTGCCTAAGCACACAGTACTCAGGAGGCTGGGGCAGGAGAAGTAACGCTACTGGTGTTCAACAATGCTGGTACACCCACTGTGAAACCTAGAGGGCCAAGAAAGAGTATTTAGCTCAATCTGTGTGCTGCTGTAACTTGTGTCTGAGGGTGATTTTCAGGGAAAAAGAAAGATGCTTCTGTTTCTTACACAATTCTGCCTTCTGTTGCAATGATCTTGAATTGCTAGCTGTGACAAAAGAAAATGTTAAAAGAACAAAATAAGGCGTGTATGCTGTGTGTGTGTGTGTGTGTGTGTGGTTATACCTCATACACAAATAAGAAATAGAGAACTTTTGAAATTCGAGACCCAATTAAATGCAGGGCACGACGCAGCTGTCACCCACAATCTCCCTTTCCATTCCTCGCGAGCTTCTACGTTGATTCATTCATTACATTTCCAGCTCCTGGGTCTAGTGAGATAGGGCTGCTGTTATAAACCACAGACAAGATGGCTTAAAACAACAGAAGAGCCAGGCATGGTGGTGCACACCTGTAGTCCTGGCACTTGGGAGGCTGAGGCAGGAGGATCGCCACAAGCTTGAGGCCAGCCTGGGCTCTACGGTGAGTTCAAGACCAGCCTGGACTGCATAATGGACCCTGTCTCAAACAACCAAACCAAACCAAACCAAACAGTGTCGTGACACAGAGGAGTCACAAAGAGGAATCCCAGCCTTGAAGTTGGCCCTCAGCTCAAAAGCCCTCCTCCTGGCCGTCTGAGGACTGTCCCGCAAGGAGCAAGTGACGGACCCCAGCACCAAGTGAGTCCAAGCCTCCAAGCTGCCAATCCTTTCCGAGACATTGAGGCGTGTTCTCCTCTTCTGGCCACCAGGGGGAGCCAAACAACACAGTCTGGAGTCGAACAGGCCAGCTGGGCAAATGCCACAGACGTCCACTCCCCACTCAACTAACTGCACCCTTGGAAAGCTTCCATTTTTAAAGGACTCTATGAAAACAGCACGGGTCATGTGTGTGAGTGACCTACTTAGCTCTCAGAACACAAGGGAACACAAAACAAGAACCAGATCCAAAAGAGAAGTGTCACACACCTGTCATCCCAGCACTCAGGAGGCTGAGGCAGGAGGATCGCCATGAGTTCAAGGCCAGCCTGGGTTACATAGTGAGTTTAAGGTCAGCTGGAACTATATAGCAAGACCCTGTCTCAAAGATTAATTATTTAACTAATTTTTTAAAAAGACAAAGACTTCATCATTTCCCACACGGACAGGGAGACGAGGTGAGTGGCTCAAGTGCTGGTCCTACAGCGCACACGAGCCACAGCTCTTTCTCCCTTGAGGCCTGTGGGCCTGGTTCACCGTCAGTGGGGCCTGGCCCTCCCCCCATCAGCTCCGTCTCCTCCTGGACATTTAGGGTTGGATTCTCAGCTTTTTCATTGCTGGGCCCTAATACCTGACACCTACAATTTTAGGGAGAAGAGGTTTATTTCTGGCTCGCGGTGTCCGAGAGCGCAGTCCATGGTTGCCTGGGTCTAAGGCAGAAACGACATGGTGGAGGCCTGGTGGAGGAGACTTGCTTGGCCATGGCAGCCAGGAAGCAGGGAGCAGGAAGAGCCAGAGCCAGAGCCCTGCCCTCCTCAGACACCACCCGAGGACCTGATCCTCCTCCACTCACACAGACCTCCTAACATTCAGCTGGGAACCCACCGCGGGCGCCCACGACCCCACCACCTTCCAGACCCCCCACCTCTGCACGCAGGAGACCTTGGGGGACACTTTAGATCTGAACCGTAGCGAGGGAGAAGGGTTCTTGCCCCCTGTCCTCTTGCCGTCACCCCTCTTCTCCAGCAACGCCTGTCTCTACCTGATGCTCGGGGCTCTGGACCCCTCCCTCCTCGCCCGGCGTCCCAGCCAGGCTGGCACCTCCTGTGGCCGCGTCCTGAGGCTGCCCGCTGTCCCTCTCTGGGCCACGTGGCTCTACCTGAGTACACCACGGGTCCCCCCGTGTCCCCCAAACCACTTGTTTGTAACAGACCTTTGCTAAAAATGTGGGCTGCTGGAGTAGTTTCAACACTGCAGAAAACAGAAAAGAAGGCATCATGGGCTGTGCGACTTTTAATTAACTGAGTCCCCCCCGCTCACTGCAGGGGCGTTCTGGGTCTTAATCCTGCTTTCTCTCCTGTCTCCCTCATCCCCTCGCCGCCTCCCTTCCCCCCACTCCCCTCCCTGTCCCCGAGCCCAAGCAGGGTCTCCCCTTTGGTCAGGGCAGCCGCGCCCGGCCGCTTCTTTAAGTCGAAACCACTGCGCTAGCATCCAGGTCCGCCTGGTGACCAGGTCCCAGGGACTCTGTGTCCTCCCATCTAGGCCACCCCGGGTCGTGACCACCTGCTCATCTCCCGGAAGCCGCGTGTGTCTCCTTCCCTTTTGTTCTTTTTTTATCATTATTAATTATTAATCCCTTTTGTTCTTCACGCCACACCCGAAGCAACCTTTGAAAACCCAGGCTGCCACCGTCTTGTGTGAACCCCGCCAGCCTCCCAGGGCTCATGGGATCCTCAGCAGAGCCCGTCCCGGGGCTCCCGCCCGTACCCGGAGCCTCAGGCAACGCCCACCGCCTCCTGGGCCACACGGGACCCTGAAGGCTTTCCCTCTGCGCGTGGATCTTTGATCACACTCTTCCCAGGGCTTCGTTTCTCCCACCCAGGCCTTGTCACACCCAAGACCAGGTCACACCCGAGACCAGGTCACACCTGAGACCAGGTCACACCTGAGACCAGGTCACACCTCCCTCTCTGAGCCTCGACCACCACTTCGGGCTGCTTCTCCCAGGCTCAGCTGCATGTGTGTTTATCTGGGGTCAAATCCAGGCCCCATGGACCCCAGGCAAACCTTCTGCCACCGAGCCACACTCCCGGTCCCGGCCAGTGTCCACCCCCTGTCACAGCTGGACACAGCTCCAGGAAGGCAGGCACTGCGCCAACTCCTCCGCTCTGTGTCCTTGGCACCTGGCACCGGGCTCAGTGGAACCCAGGCCCTCGGCGAGCACTGCGGGGTCACCGTGGAGGAGCGGCCACCCCGCCCGGGCTCCTTTACTACAGAGGAAGAGGACAGGGGCGCACTGGCCGGCGACTCCCAGATTGCAGCCTATCAAACAGGATTTCTCCCAGATTTACGGGAAGGGCGGCCCGGTCGGGAGCCTCGCCCCCAGCAGCAGCCCAGAGCACCGATGTGGCTGCACAACTGTGATAAGAGAACGTGGTCTTTTGGGAAGACCGGGAGGACAAACCGGATGCCCGCCCCGCCCCGGCCATCATGCAGGATCCTGCGATCACTAAATCCCACCCTCAGGAATCAATCCTTCTACTGCTTCTGTGACAACTACCTGGCCCCCAGGTCAGCCTGGGGAGACGTCCAAGAGCCCCCAGTGGCCAGGTCTGACCGCGCTGGCGGGCGTAGAGGTGGACAGCTGTGGTCTGGAGCAGCTCGGTCACAGCCCTGCTCTCCAAAGGTGGCCCCGGAGATGGGGGAAGCCAAGGGACCTCTGAGACTTCCCGGAGTGAAAGCCACACAGGATCAAGGGTGGAGAAGAAATGGGGGGGTGAGAGGCCGGGAGGGAGGGAAGCCCAGGGTCCGGGGGGCACACAGAGGCCAAGCACGTTCACTGTCTCCAGAGGGACGCGTCCTGCACTAGGCCCATCGATGTCCCGAGAACCCCCTCGCCCCAAATGTTAGGCGACTTCCTCCTGGTTCAGGCCCCAGCCCCAGCCGGCCCCGTCGCCATAACAACCAGGTTCCAACCCGTGGCTGTGGTATCACGGGAAGGCCTCGCACCTCCCCCGGCCCCACGCTGGCTGGCGCCCTGAACTTCCCCTGGCCAGCTCTGGGCTTCCCGCATCACCCAGAAGCACCCCTGCCGCCCCCGCCGCCCCCAGCCCCACTCCC
>RJWM01045564.1:0-12690 GCA_004363535.1 Dasyprocta punctata | reverse complement strand
GGGATGTGTGAGAAGTACTTGCTAGGGCGTTGCCGAGCTCATCGCCTAACTCAGTGATGGAACTGTCACACTCTGACCTCCGCACCTGGAAGAGAATACATTTGTGTTGTTTTAAGCCACCACAGCTGGGGGTCACAGGCCACAGCAGTAACATACTTTTTGACCTAACAGAGGAAGACCTTTTCCTACATGCACATGTGCAGTTATACCTGGGAGGAAGGAGCCAGTGCCGCTGAGAATCAGGCCCACTGGACCTACCTGCAACCCGGCTGCCACTTCCTCCTATCAAGGGGCTGCCACCATTTCTTCCCCTGCTGTTACACATACAACACTTCCAGAGTACATGTTTGATTAGACAACATGGTGCCAGGGAGAGTGGAATGATTAGCCACAGACATAGCCATAGCCAGTGGGAGCTCTCTGAAAAGTGGCAAAAACAGAAAATGTCTTGGTAAGGGCAGGAATAGGCATTTCCCCCCCGGCAGTCCTATGATAAACACAAACAGCTTTGCCACTTTCTGAAATGTTAGACGTGACAGCCCCAGGGAAGAGGCCCAGGGAACAGGCCAAGTCTGGGGGGGGGGATTCCCAGCTCCCACCCCTGAGGGCATGAAGACTGTCCCCTCCCCAATGGTCTCATGGTGGTGGCAAGCCTCACACTGGCTAGAAGGCTCACAGGGCTGTGTGAGGGAATGGTGTGCCACCAGCACCCAGCTAGGCCAGCGCCTCTGGGACAGTCACCCTTGGAGGCATCATGTGGCACCTCAGCAAGGCGGAGGGACAGAGTCAGGCCACCCCTCAGGTGACTCACACATCCCCATTGTTCTGCGCCCTCTGGCCCAGCTTCCGATTTGTTCCCAGGGAAATTCCCACGTGGTCCCCACCCCGTGCCCCGGGAGATGGAGCTGTATCCCTGTATCCGAAAAGAATTTTCATATGCTAATGACATTAAGCTGCTACAAATTACAATGAGACTAGTATAATTTTAGAATTCAATTTATACAAATGTGACAGAGAAAATAGCTGCATAATACACAAAAAGAAATAAATTAGAAATTTTCACTATAAAAAATAAATCTGAAAAACGACACTATCCCAGATAATAAGGGCACAAGCTGAAAGTCCTCTAGAAGAATACAATGGCCTGAAGTCCTGTCTATCATCCCTCTCCAGGTCTTTTGACCCCGCCCCTGTCAGGGCTCAATCAGCGCTGGGTCTGCACAATTGGCCCGGCTCCCTGCAGCTCGCTCACCCCGCCCCGCCCTGCCGGTCCGGCCACGCTCCCGGGGCAGCGTTGTACTCCCCCGCCCTGCTACTGCTCTCTCTAACTGTATCCCGTGATAGGGGAAGGTAGGGTAGGGCCTGGCAAAGCTGGCTGGGGGAATAAGCCGGACTCATTCATTACAGGCTATCAGGACACGCCCCAAATATGTCTCGGGTCCCCTTTATATAAAAGTTCTCCCGGTTCCCGCGATGCGTGGGAGGGATACAGAGACGGGACACCCCGAGGAGCTCGCTCTCCTGCCTCTCCACGCCACCGCGCCCTGTGTTCCCTCGGGTGCACTTTTATATTTGCTGTTGATTTTATTCCCGTTTATTCGGCCCCAGTTCCCTCTGCAGAGTCAATTTCTCTCTTACCCTCCACTTTCAATTTTTCTAATAAATTTTGTCACTTTTTCTTTTCTGTCTTGTTCAAGTATTTGCTGGAGACGGAAGGACCTGGGAACTAAGCAGGCGAGCGCCCTCTCGGCCCCGCTTCCATTTGATCCCCGGGTAATTCCCACGTGGTCCTGACCCCTGCCCTGATGGGTCAGCCGGTTCCGTCCCACTCAGGCTTAGAGTCGGGCACCCTGTTCGTGCTGTCCCCACACCCCAGCCTGGGTGCCACATGGCACTGGTTTTAGGTGCAAGGAAAATGCACAGATCCTAAGGCTAAGGCAGGTTCCACGCCACCTGCAGAGAGCAATATTTAAAGATGTAAGGGTGAAGCCAAGGAACATGGATCATCCAAGGAAAGCTATGGAAGTTAAAACCCCTGGAAGTGACACAGAGGTGGAATCACTCAAGCCTTTTGGAGCTTGCAACCAGATTGCTTCAGATGCTGAGCATAGAACTCCAGGACTTAATGTTTGCCCTGCTAGATTTTGGACTTGTTTTGGCTCCAATACTTTGCATTCCCATTTGTAACTTTTGGAATGGTAATGTTTATCTTGTGCCTTTATATGTTGGAAGTGCTTAACCTTGTATTCATTTGTACAGGGGGTTACAAATAAGAGCTTGCCATAGATCTCAGAGGAGATTTTGGACTTGGACTCAACTCTTGGAAATGGACTAAGTGTCTTTGGTATGAAGGATATACACAAGTCCTTGGGAGGCCAGCGGTGGAATGTATTAGGTGATCCTGTGCCCCGCCAAGGACTCGTAATTTAGACAGGGCTGAGTCTGGCATTTGTGATTGGTTTGTGGTCTAGAGCTGGGATTGGTGATGTGAGTGCTGCACCCACCCAAGGGTGGAGCCAAGATACAGAGTAAGGGCAAGATGAACACAGTGTCTCTTGTCTTTTTCTGTTTCTGGTTCATGTGCCTTGCTGCTTGTGGTGGCCACAAATGACGGCCCCGCCAAGCCATGCTTCCTTGGAGTCAACTAAGTATGGACCAACACTCCCGAGAAATGGTAAGAAATAAACCTTTCCTTTCCTAATTTTGGGTGTCAAATATTCTGTCTCAGCAACGAGTGACAAGTAATTAAGCCAGTCTGCTCTCTAGATCCCCCAGAGTCATAACTGTTTCAGTGCTATTCAAATCCAAGTCCAAGGTCTCCTAGAAGATTTAAGGTCCTGTCTGACCATATGCCCTCCAAATGCATGAACTGTGTCAGGCAGTTAGAAAACTGTCAGTAGTTTTCCACTCAGAGTTGAACTATTTTCATTTTGAAAATGGACCATTATTGGGTTCATTTTCTTTTCCTTACAAACTCAACTATTCTTTAATAAACCAGTGTGTTTTGCATTATTGTACTTTGCATACGCCAAGAATTTAAAAATAAAAAATCTATAATATTTGTAAATTGTTTTCCGTGAATGTGTGTCTTGGTTACCTTTCTCTCATTGTTGAGACAAAATACCTGACACCCAAAATGAAGGAAGAAAAGCTTTATTTTTTATAGTTTTTGGAGATTTCAGTCCATACTTGGCTGGTTCCAAGGCAGGGTGGTGTGGCTGAGGGGCAGCTATTCATGG
This sequence comes from Dasyprocta punctata, assembly GCA_004363535.1. Taxonomy (NCBI): domain Eukaryota; kingdom Metazoa; phylum Chordata; class Mammalia; order Rodentia; family Dasyproctidae; genus Dasyprocta; species Dasyprocta punctata. The sequence goes on along the minus strand of RJWM01045564.1, from coordinate 9,451 downwards.
TGGCTGAAAGTGGCAAAAGTGAAAAGGCAAAAGAGAGAGAGAGAGAGAAAAAACATGCCTTCTTCCCTCCCTAGGGGAAAATGCTAGATTCAGCCACCTCTATTACTGCATGAGACTTGGGGGGCCACCTAGACACAAACCATAATGTTGTGTGTGTGAGCCTAAGATTCACGAGGCCCTGGGCTCCACTGCCAGCTCCCCATTTGCCCCATTTGCTGCCTTGCAAACAATCAGTACCTTAATATCACATGGTGCCTGGGACAAATTTTGGGATTTAAGAAGGATGGGGAGAGTCTGGGCTTACTCTTGCATAATAACCCTTTTATAACAACTACCTGTGGTCCCACAAAAACCACATCAGTTCCTTACAGGAGCAGAACCTCCATGAAGTAATTACTTCTCTCTGGGCCACATTTCTTTTTTTGTTTATTTTGTTTTCAATTTTTATTTTTATTGGCTCACGTTTACAGTATGCAATCATAACATTCCTTGTGAACAGTCGGTGCATGCACATAACACATCTGGACTTTTTAAATTGGCTTCTCCATACCCTTTCCCCATCCCTTAATCTGCTTCTCTTTTGCCAAAGATCTTGCACCTCCCTGTTTCCCATTGTGTGTCCTTTTTTGTTTTTAATTATTTATACTTTTGAGCAATATTTTAGTTTGAGTGTTTTATTTATTTCACTTAACATTATTGTCTCAAGGTTCATCCACTTTTCACAAATGACTCGTTTATCCTTCTTTATGCCAGAGTAGTGCTCCATTGTGTATAAATGTAGATAAGTGGCACATTTTCCTTATCCATTCATCTGCTGATGGACATATAGGCCACTTCCATGACTTAGCTATTATGAGTTGTGCTGTTAGAAACATGAGTATGCATGTATCTTTGTAATATGATGTTTTTAACTCTTTCAGGAAGATACCTACAAAGGGAAGAGCAGGTTGAGTAGAATTCCAATTTTTAATTTTTTGATGAATCTTCACACTGATTTCCATAGTTATATTAATTTACATTCTCCCCAACAACATGGAAGGGTTCCTTTTCCTCACACAGCCTTGCCAGCATTTGCTATGATTTGAGCACAAGGCACTTCCCTTAGCTACACCCCCAGCCTTTCTTTACTTTTTGTTTTGATACAAGGTCTCATTAAGTGGTTATGTTACCCAGGCTATGCTTGAATGTGCAGTCTTCTTATCTCAGCCCACCAGAGTAGTGGGAATACAGGCCAGCTCCCCCACATCCCACTTATGATACACCTCTTGAAAGCCCTCCACATCTTCACCCTACCATGGTGGAGGCCAAGCTTCCAGCACGGGATCAATTGAGGTACACACTCAGATTCTCTAAACAGCACCAACTCAAATGTTTTTCAGATTCATGTGATCTACGATAATTGTAGATAAATACAAAGTGCATTTAAACTTGTTCGTTTAAATAAGGCATGCATGTCTTCAAGAGAAATGTGACTCTTTCATCTGGGTTTACTGATTGAAAAACCCAGAAAATACACCTTCTTGAACCAAGATTTACAGAAATATTGTGGTGGGGAAAATTGAGTCAACAGGAGCCAGGAGCTCAGGAGAAGAAAGGAAATTTTATTGATGCTATCGGACCCAAAGGAGTAATATCCAAAGTCTGAGGTGGTGATTACAGATTGCTTGTCTTTTGAATAGGGTGGCAAACAGAAGTTACAACAAGATAATCTTTTGCCTGAGGTTGTAGTGCAATGGGTATCAAGTACAATTTGTCCCACCTGGGTTTACTGATCAAAAAATTGATATGTTTAATACTATAAAAATATAATTCAACAGAATAAGAAAATCCAGCACAGAAACAAATGGGCATATGTCAAATATTATGATAAAAATATAATTCTGAAAAGTCATGTTTTATGTTTTAAGTGTTTTCTTTCTGTCAATTTTTTGATGCATGCTTGAATTAACTGCATGAAAATAAAACAACTGACTTGGCTTAAGTTTTTATGAAGTTTCACAAAGAGTTCAAACTATAACTTTTTAATGAAATAAATTAAATAGATGTGATGACCCCAGCTGCTTTTTGGGGTCTTCATTTCTTGTCCAAACTAGTGGGACAATTCTCCCAAAATTGTTGCACAGATTTAATGAAATTCCAATCAAAACTAGAAGTTTTTAAAAATTTTCTGAAATTTATTCCCCTTTAATGCTGAACATAAAATCTGAGATTTCACCAATGCCTTTAGAGACAAACACATACAAACTGAAATCTAAAAGCAATAATTATACAGACTGAAGTGGATTCTGACATTTCAGAGAAGCTATTAAGCAAAGCAAAACTCCACAATAAAATCAAATAATGCAACAATCAAAACAGGAAGACCTTTAGTACCTTTTAATAGTCAAAAACAAAAACAAGTTTAGTTCATTATTAAATTCATGTAATACAAAAACATCCAGGCATGAGTGTTGAATTAAATCTATAAAACAGAAACAAATCTAAAATATATTAGAGCTTGGGGCCAAATATCTTTTTTTCCTCTTAGATTTTAATAAAACACTAGAATTTGAAACATTTTCCCAAGTAATTTTTCTTTTTGTCTACATACACCTAGCAAGATGGAACTCTCTATTTTATCTATTTTTAAAATGGCATACTTTGTTATTTAGTATCACGCTCCCTGTGTACCAAAAAGTTTACTACAGGAAATTAAAATTCTGCTTAAAAATGCCCTTGATGTTACATGATTGCCTACAAATCCACTCCTTTCCTAGCTTTTTAAGACTGATTATCAAAATCTAAATAAAAGCAGCTAGTTAAAGGGAACAAGAAAATCATTATTTCATGCGTGGAATTCAGCTGGTAGAAGAATGCAAGGAAGGACACAATATTCTCTGAACACAGCATGGTCCCAGAGGGGCAATGCTCAGGACACTGGGGCCTGGCTACCTTGGTAAATGCCACACACTGTGGTTCTATTCAGCATAACTAGCACAGGAAGAACTAAAGGCTGTTCTCTTGTATTTCTTTGCTGATTCAAAAACAAACAACAAACTGTAATAAGAAGACGATATGTAAAAGTTGTAGTACTTTAGCAGTGTTATCCATCTAATATGCTTAATGCAATCATACTAGGCATACTGTGGTTAAGTCAAAAGTTACTAAGAAAAATCTGTGTCACTTCGACTATCTAGTGAGGATGGCATTGATCCTATGACCCCAGAACTTGCAAAGCTTTAATCTTACCAAATGGGTCCTCAGCACTCACTGGTAAGCATAGAATAATTTCAAGGTGGATAATTACAACATAACAATTTTAAAATTGCTGAATCTTAAAAAGAAACTTTAAGTATTATCAGAAGACTCACATACTCAAACATAATATCCAGTTAGGGAAAACAATTCCTGGATAGTGCCTAGGATTTATCAAATGGAATTTGACCGGGGTCTCATTTTAACAACAACTAATCAAGAACATTCATGACTTGAAAAAAACTTTCCTGGGAGAGAAAATTATGGCTCATACATCTATTCCAGTCCAGAAGATCTCTGTCACGCTCTTCTGATTGTAGTCTGGACTGTAAGTCTCAGGGGTTTCAGTTTTAGCATTCAGCAAGTTCTACAGAATACTCCACACATCTAGCAAGGCATGAAGCAGGAGATGGGGGAGGGGACTTTGATTCATTTGCTCTGTCAATATCTCATGAATTTCCTTCTCACAATTATAATGAAAGGTCTAGCATTAGGACAGCTGGAATAGTTGAATACTGCAGTCAACCCTTTGAGAGTTTATCCTAGTCAAGTGTGTTCCCACATTTGGCAATTCTAAACTGTAAAAAACATAAGGACCCAGAAAAATAATCTCTGCTCTACTGAAGTAGACATGTTCAGTGTTTATCAGCACTCACTGCAGCAGGAGGAGAGATTTTGCCTGCCAAGTACAATTCAGAGATTCATTCTGGCCAGCTGTTCCTCATACACGCTGCCCTGGACCTCACTCTACTTACACAGGGAACAAGAACATGCTTCTGTATCACTCAAAAAAGTCCAAGACTGTGTACTGGAAAACACATTAGCAAAATAGAGGAACAATGAAAAGTAACACAGGAAAAAATTTCAGTTGTACAGCCATATTACTTTCTTTTAATATGCTTCATCAAGGGTTCATAAAATACATCTGAGATCTTCCTTTCTCAAAAAAATAGAATCCCTTCACAAAATAGAATAAGCAGCCATTAGGAGAGCTACATTTGAAAAATATATGTGCACTTATGTTTATATAAATTGCTACAACTGAGATTGTCTTCAGATACTGATCTGACAGTTTTCCTATAAATGTGTCACCTAATTTGTGCTCCTCTTAAAATCTTTGAAGCAGTCTTGTGCATTTAGGTGAAACTTTCCTCTTGCAAGACATAAAGAAGCATGTATTTTTACAAATACAGCAATTTTATTTTAGTTTATTTTATTTTTTGTGGCACCATGAATTGAACTCACAACCTCGCACCTGCCAGGCAGGTGCTTAAACCACTGAGCCATACTCCCAGACCTAGTTTTTTGAGGCAGGGTCACACTATGTAGCTCAGGCTGACCTTATCATCACGTTGTAACCCAAGCCAGCCTTGAACTCACAATGCTCCACCTACCTCAGCCTCCTGAGTGCTGGAACTAAAGGCGTGCACCACCACGCCTGGCTAATTATTTTCATTACTGTAACTCAGTGGTAATGATTTTATATTGCAACTATGATTTTTAGAAATGTGTAGGAGTTTAGAGGGTTCATAGGAATGAGTTTCCAATAATAAAAAAACCTCTAGAACAATTTTTTCAACAGATGCATTTACAAAACACTGAAAGAGTGATGTCTGTGGTTCTGCAGCAAAAATCTTCAGTGATCTTTTTCAATCAGCATTGCTCTTTTCTTTCTCATTCAGATTCTAATAGCCTGGCAGACAATGTCAAAGATGCAGTCCAGGAAGCTCACAAAGAAGTGAGTTTATACAATACTGTCATCTGTTACAACATAGGCAGATCTAGCATTTTCTCCCTGGTGGTGCCCCCAGTTATTTATCAGTTATTAAAAGAAGCACCCCTATAATGGGTAACAGTACTTTCAGGTGAGGCAAGTGCAGGACAATCTGAAAATAAGGGGGGAAAAAAGATCTCAAACCCACCACAGTCCTGATTTGGTTTAAAGCAATCATGCAATCTCCATTATACTCACATCTTCCAAGACACCATTTTCATGGTGTCTTGGTTACTTTTCACTAGTTGCTGAGACAAAGCACCCGGCACCCAAAACTAGGGAAGGAAAGGTTTATTTAGCTTGCAGTTTTTGGAGGTTTCAGTCCATAATCAGCTGGATCCAAGGAAGGGTGATATGGCACTGGGCAGGGGACTGATAGGGCAACACTTCAAGGCAGCAGCTGAGCAAAAGCAGTCAGAGTAAAAGGGGGCAAGAGCAAGCTTCTTCTCATCCCTTATATTATCCACCTCCTCGAACTCTATCTTGTTGGCTTCCAGAAATCTGACCACATCCTGCTGCTGCTTTTTTATCGCCACCGAGCCAGAGGACAATGCAATGCGAGGAACACACGGATGCCCATCCTCGCAGCGCAGACAGATCAAACTATAACTTTTTAATGAAATAAATTAAATAGATGTGATGGCCCAAAATGCTTTTTGAGGGTCTTCATTTCTTTTCAACAGCTAGTAGGCCATATTGATACAGGAGAAAGAAGCTCTCAAACTACTGGATATCTGGTAAGAGTTCGTGTTCTCTAAAATGGAAGAATGAATTTTAGGAAAAACGGAGATTAAGAGCAGAAGGAAAACTTCAGTGTGAGAGAAAGACAGAAGGGGTCCTCAGTGAATTGCCAAGGACCCTGTCTTTTCTAGCGATTGTATAGGGCAAAACCCCAAAGGGAGGTAGGTCCAAGGTGGGGGAAAATGGGAACTCCCAAGGTGGGCAGGAGGTGGGACAGAACTATGGTTAACCAACAAGTAGATGAGTATAATTGCTCAGGTAAAATTGATTAAATCTGGAACAAATGAGAAAGCTAGTCACATAGCAAGCAAGTATGAATACAGAACAAGGCCTGTGGCTATAGGAGGTTGAGTTGATACTCTTGGCTTCCTCAAGGTGTTAGAGATCTATTTAGAATATCAATCCTTAGGATGTGGGTGTATTTGTTTGATCTTTTGTCCTGAGGTCTGGACCACAGCGGGAGGTGTCTGTCTCCCCCTCAGTTGCAAGGTGCCTGGTCTTCTGCACTGGCTCCTTTGAGGTCCTAGCCCTGTCTGACTGACCATAATATTTTCATCTAACTCAGCTGCCTGCAACAATATGAAACTTGTGTCAAATGCATGCCTGTGCTTCTCTCCTATTAATTTGTGATTGATCGCTTCTGTGTCTTTTGGCTGAGATCAAGTGTAGTACCTGTTCTTATCAGCTTAATTTGTGGTTTAATTCTCTGACCCAGACAAAAAACCTACACATATGTAGAAATTCAAGACATAAGTTGGTGTAATATCATATGGTGGGGGACAGATAATGAAAGGGACCAGGGTAGGAGCCTCGGTTTTGGGGTTAATGACTACCCCACAGAAAAAGGAATTGAACACCACAATGAATCCAGTTGTATTCCCCAAAGAGATGAAGTCCTGTGCCCTGACAAAGTGCTCCTGAGTAGACATAGAAAGGAGTCATGTTACAGTGAGGTCTTTAGTTGTGAACCCTAATTCCATATAGTAGTGTTGTGAAGGAAAGGGTGAGTTTGGCAAAAGACAGGAAGCCACTGGAGCTGATGACTGTTGACAAACACGGCAACACCCGGAAGTAGGAGAGCCCTACAACTTAGTTGTCTGCACAGGAACCTCAGGCTTCAGCCTCCAGAAGGTCGTTCCAGCCAAGCAGTCTGCACCACTGTGGCATGGCTGCTCCTAGGAAACCAATACAAAACCTGTGGGCAAAATATCACAAATAGGCCCAGCACACAGGGGAAGGTGTGCACCAAGCCACAGACTCCAAGCCTGGCGGCGCGCCCCTCCCACTGCCTGCCAGGCAGCCTGGATAGCACTCCCCTGAGGACCGGTCCCTTGCCTCCACTGTGGCTCTCACCTGGGCTGAGCAATCCAGGCCCCAATCCTCGCCTTGCGCTGCTCCCATGGCCCCGCCACAAGCGCAGCTCGGCCCAGCTTCCTGGGGGCAGGGACCCCCTGAGGGTCGCATAGCCCGCTGGCCGGGATGGTGGAGTCTGGGCAGGCCGGGGCAGTGCAGTTCTCAGCGCTCCCGCTAGCCCATCTGGGGCCCTGCGTGGGCCACCCTCGAGGCCAGCTGGAGCGCCTCTGGGAGAGCCTGGTGGCGCGCTCTCTGGCGCGCTTGCCAATGGCCACGTAGCCCAAGGAGGCAGCTGCCCAGAGCGAAGCTGGTGACTTCCTGCTGGGCATCAAAAGGCTGAGGCGGTTGTACTGCAACCTGGGCATCGGCTTCCACCCCCAGGAGCTCCCCAGAGGCAAAATTGGCTGCGTGCACTCGGACACCGGCGACAGTGAGTGGGCGGCAGGTGGGAAGGGGGGAACCGGGCAGTGCCCTCTTCTTCCTGGCTGCCAGGAGGTGAGAAGCCTTTCTCCCCACTGTCCTCTCTCTCTTGATGTTTCTGTGTCACCTCAGGTCTATCAGTCAGTGTTAACTAGAGAAATGGATGTAACACAAGACCTTTGGCTGAAACTACAGCTCTGGACTGGCAGGCTTTTCTTTAGGTTCCAAAAGTGCTTTGTCACTTCCTTTATTCTTGCTGCCTTATAAGGAGACATCGCTGTTGCTCAGTTGGTTCTCCTCTCTAAGAAAGGGCTCCTTGTATTTCACTGCTTCAAGATGTGATTTGTCCTTAGTTTGTAGAAACCGGATTAAGATGTGTCTCACTGGGCATGCTTTTCACTTTATCCTATTTGGGGTTCACTGACTCCTTGAATCTGCAGTTTTATGTCTTTTTCCAAATTTTCAGCTCTGCACCCTCCTCCCTCTCTTGCTAGAACTTGGGTGGTGGAATGGTATAGAGTCCAGTGGGGATGAACCTACCGCGCATGTGCCACAGAGGGCTGTATCACCAAAGGCTCTAGGAGGTTCTCCATCGCATGTATAGACCTTTTCTAGAGTCCACAGGTTGTTTCTATGGCGCTACTGATTCCTGTAGTCCAAGTTTCTAAAATGGCAGTTATTGTATTTTTTAATTCTAAATTTTCCAAATGGAGCCAGGTGGATTAGAAATAGCCAACAGGCAAGTATGTGATGCTGATAACAACAAGGTGGCCTCAGATGCCTTTATTGTTTCTCTAGAAGTTAAAACAGAGATTGTCAACTTCAAACCACAGAGTTGTCCTTGGTGAGTCACCTGCCTCCATAGCATCTGCCCCATCTAACAACTGGTCAGTGCTGAATCTCAGGCCAAAGGACAAGCAGGGGTGTGACACTGGATAGGTGAGTGCTGGGATTGGTTTGGGGGTTGAGCCTTATGCCATCTTGTCACACTTGTGCATCTCCTGGAAACACTTGGCAGCCGTTTCTATTCTTCATTGTAAGATCAGTGAAATGGGAAAGCAGTGTCAGCAAATCCCCTCTGACTTTCTATCAAAGCAGAAGATCATTCTCAATCAGAGGGGATATGCCTTTTGGACAGAACTGAAGAGGAGGGCAGAAGCAGGCGGGATGGTACCCAGGCCTCATTCTGTGACAGAAAAGGTAAATATCAACAGTCTGATGAGACAAGTTGTTGAGACAAGATGTGCTCATCCAGCCCACCACATAGTGAAACCATTAGACTCATCCTTTACTGACCTGGTCTGCTGCAACTTAGAGATAGTCTGACCTGACTCTGTCTGACTACGTCCTTCTGGATTGCTTGTACTGTCTGACATATAAACATATTCTAAAGTACTGTCCAACTCAAATAAACCACTCAAGTATGTGCTTAGTTTCAACCACTCCCTCAGCCCTGGCTCCTTCCCTATTTTCTCCCACCTTATGATAAACAACCCTGATGACCAAGCTTCCCAAAATAAACCTGCCTGACAACAGACGACTTGATTCATGCAACAAATGATATAGTTACCTGCTATCAACTTTGCACTTCCTGTTTGCAAATCCTAGATAAACTAAACCCAAAGCTGACAATGGACTGATGACTTGGACTTGGTGCCACCAGCCCACTAGTGTAATAAACAGTTGCCTTCCAACTCCTTGGTGCAAAGGGTCTTCCATTTGTTTCAATACCAGATTTCCTCAACAATTCATGCCAGGCTAGTGCTCTGTCACTGAACTCCATCTGCAACCCAAGCTGGCTATATTTAAAGTGTACAATTGTGGCTTCCCGTGAGCCAGGGCCAGCCATGGGGAAAGGGAAGAAAATCCAGAAGCCAAAGCATGCCTTTCCCTGAGGCAGCTGGTGCCCAGATTGGGAGACAAGAAGAG
>RJWM01045563.1:0-12751 GCA_004363535.1 Dasyprocta punctata | reverse complement strand
CTATCCCCATAATCTTACAAATAAGTTGATATGAAATAATAACTTCACACAGTAATGATTGTTGCAGAGAAAAATAAAGCAGGAAGGGGTAGAGCCGGTGGTGCAGAATTACCGGACAGGCCACTTTAGATGAGGAAGTCTGGGAAGGGCTTTGAGAATTGCTGTTGCAGCAGTGTGTGAGGTGAAATCTCATGAAGACTTCAAAGCTGAGCACACAGAGCAGAAAACAAATCCCAGATTGAAGTGTTCATTTTTGGGGGTGGTAGGGTGGTTTGTTTTTTCTTTATTTCAGGTTGACACTGAATTCACTGTGTAGCCAGAGCTGGCCTTGAATTTGTGGCGATTATCCCTGCCTCAGCCTCTCAAGTGCTGGGGTTACAGTTGTGTGCCACCATGCCTGCCCCAGGCTGAAGGGTTCTGATAGGGAAAACAGGTTTGGTGAATTTGAGGCCTGCTGGAAGTCTTCACAGCTGTGCCCAGTGAGCCAGAAGGCATTGGAGGAAATGACAAAGACTAGATAGGAACGTATCCTCCTTACTATATCACTCACATGAGTGTTTATTTCATCTTCTACTTTCTATTACTTTTTCCTCTCTGCATCTCCCTTACTCCATTCACCGTAGACTACACTAATGTAATATTCACCAATATTACAGTGATCATCTTTCAAAAGTCCTTGTGTCAGCTGGTGTACAGGGAACTGATTGTAGGAAGGAAGCCAGAAACCAACTGACAGTTGGAATTGTCTGTGTGAGAAACGTGGGTTGGTTTTAGGGTTGGAGTCAGGGAGGAGGTACGACGTGGTGAGGGTCAGACTGTTACAAGTAGGAGCATGACAGCAGCATTTATTGAGAAAGAAAAGATTGGGAAAGAGTACATGGGGTTTAGGAGTGAAACATTTGACTTGGGTCTTTTGAGGTGTATTTCAGTCTGATTGCAGGAAGTGTTAATTAGACTTACATGTGGGAGGAGTCTGCAGCTGGGGAGGTCAGAGAGGTTTTTACTCACCTGCCTTCATTATCGGGCTGAAGGTGATCAAAGTGCAGACAGTAGATAAGAGCACCGGGAAAGTAACTACAGATGGAGAAGGGGACAACATCAAGGGCGGTGCCCCAGGGTGCTCCTGGGTTTGCACACAGGGAACACTGGGCAGGTATAGTGCCTCGGAAATCTGAAGGGAAGTGAGGGTAGCCTGTTCCCCTGGAAGTCAAGGGAAGAGTCCATTTCAAGGAGGAGAGACCCACTGTGGGATGTTTTGCTAGAGTTTTTATGCCATGAGCAGCATAAAACTAGTTGAAATTTCAGAAGCCGATAGCCAACAGTAACCATTCACAGTAATTGAGTATCCTTTATTTGAAATGCTTGTGACCAGGAGTGTTTTGAATTTCAGGTTTTGGAGTATGTGCATATGCATAATCATATATCTTAGGAATGGGATCTGTTATGATTTATGTCAAGAATCTCCTCTGAAGGCCTCATGTGCTCACAGTGGGTTTTGGAAGAGGATTGACCCTGGGGTCTCTGCAGCTGACTTTCCGTTAGGAGGCGTGGTGCCTGGTTGGTCGGGTGGCTCACTGGCATGTGACCTGGAAGGGTTCACCTCCCTCCCTGGCTCCTTCCTTCTCTCTCTGCTTCCTGGCTGTCATGAAATGAGCGTTTTGCCTCCACCAGCCTCTTCCACCACATCTTTCTGCCTTGGAGGCATCAACTATGGACTGAAAACTTGAGCCAAAACAAAACTCTTCTCCTTTAAATTGTGGGTGTTAGTTATTTTGTCCCAGTGATGAAAAAAGTGACTAAGACATGACCCAAGTCTAAATACACAGTGCATTTGTTTTATGTGCTCCTTGCACATGTATGGTCCAAAACTAATTTTTTACGATATTTTAGCTCACTTGTATTTTGACTGCAACTCATTACATGAAGCCAGGCATGGAAATTTTCATCTGTGGTCTAGTGTTGGTGCTCAAAAGACTTTGGATTTTGGAGCATTTGGGGTTTCAGATTTTTGGACTGGGAATACTCCTTCTGTATCATGTTTTCCTAAAAGTGTCTTTAGCACTGGTTTGGGGTGTTGCATTGGATGCCTTGTGAATTATATACTGTGCCATCCTATAGTCTTTTTTTTTCAATTAATTTTATTTTAAAGATAGTAAAATCCAACAAAACATAACAGAACAAAGTCAGTCAGAACAAAGCAGAGCTGGTACAGAACTTCAAAGCAGGATACTAGGAAAACAATAGCTACTATAGTATATCTTGTTATCTTCACAATAGTTGTTCATTCCATCAGGTACAACAAAATCAAACCAAAAACAAAACAGAATAAAACCAATCAAAACAGAATATGGAGTAAAGCAAAACAATTAGAATAAAACAAAACACTGAGAACAGTATTGGGCCTCACAGACAAGACAGAAGGGAATCCCCCATAGTTGCTACATTGCATACTGTCATCATCCCAAGAGATGCTCAGACTGCCTGCTCCAGGCCTGCAAAATCAGCCAAACAATACAAGCATTTAGTTGCTATGTACCTTAGTTGCTATCAACCTACCCGGTCTGGAGGTTGCTTACGATGGGGGGTGAGGGAATGGGGCTGTGGGGTGGGGGGTGGGGTTGTTGTAGATTCTCTTCCTGGGTTCTCGGGAGGCGAGGATCTTTTCCCCTGCAGTCTTTTTAAACATGGTTTCTGTTTATTTTCTTATAAATAGACATTAAAATTATAGCTGTAAAAAGGGAAAAGATTTTCTGATAATTCCATTGGTATTTCCTGATTTGTACCTAGGAGTTCTCATATGATGTCAGAATAACATAAAGTTGGGAATTTGCAAAAACATATTGAGGGAATTATAGACTTATAAAATAGGTGGATGTCGGGAGGTATCATGGAGCTGTCCCAGTAACCAGGTCATACTCCAAACCTGGTCTCTTTCCAGTGCTCCCCGACACAGTTCCTAGCAGCTGACACTACCATCCATTCAGTGGCACAAACCAGACGCTTGAGTCATCCTGTTCTGTGTTGCTTCCTATCTCTTGTGCCATCTTCACTGTCAGAAGTTCTGTCAGCCACTGTCTCACACCCATTCACTCCTCTTCATTCCCACGCTGCTACCACTCTACCCTGAGCTGCCTCCTGTTCCAGAAGTTGCTGTAACAGCCTTAGAGAACAGTTTTCTCAAACCCTAATTTGCCTTCAGTAGTCTGTTGTCTACTTTACGGACTGAGTTGTATTTTAAAATTAAATTAAATGTTATCACCTTCCCTGCTTTGATCCTTTCAGTGACTTCCCATCGTCTACAGAACAAAGATCAAAATCCCTGGAGAGGTCTAGAATCTCCATGGGGCCTGTCCTGTCCCACCCCCATCTCCATCTCCATCTCCATCTGCATCTCCATCTCCATCTCCATCTCCATCATCTCCATCTCCATCATCTCCATCTCCATCTCCATCTCCATCTCCATCTCCATCTCCATCTCCATGTCTCCTTCCCTCTGGCCCTGGCCAGCTGCTGTTTATTTCTGAACTTGAGAATCCCCTGTCCTGCAAGCCCTTCCTTCCCACTCTGCTCTTATCCCTGCTCCTCAGTGTTGATGTTGCTTCTTTGTTACCTTCTTGTTTGTTTTTGTTTGTTTAGTACTTAAAAAATTTTTTTTGTCTCTGAGGCATGCTCTCGGTATGTAGTCCAGGCAGGCCTTGAACTCACTTTGTAGCCTAGGCTGGCCTTGAACTCCCAGCAATCCTCTTGCCTCAGCTTCCCGAGGGCTAGTATTACAGGCATGCATCACAACTAGCACCCAACAATTTTGTTATCTTCTGCAAAGTGCTGTACTTTATCATTTCAGAACAGATATATTCACTTGCCATTCAAGTTGAGAATTGCTCATGTTTGATCCCTGTTACTTCTTAGGAGATTTTCTGTTTTTCACTTTTTATTTTTTTAGTGCGTATGTGCAGTCCATGATGATTACATTCATCGCAGGGAGCTGGTGCATGTACATAACACCCTGCCCTCCTTCCTCCCTCCATCTCTTGGTCTCTTTCCCTGCAAAAGATCCTCGCTAGGCTGTGACCTCCCTGGGGTCTGGGGTGTGGAGACACTTGGTGTGCCTTTGTTGCATATACAAACAGAAAATGAAATCTCTCTTTGGAAAAATGGAATATTTTAGGCTAGAGGGCTGGCTTGAGGGGAAGTTGGATCTACATTCCCATTACTGCCCCATTTAGTCCTTCCTGCTTTTCCTCACCTCCCCCACAACCTTCTCGCTTTTTCCTATTTCTCTGGCGACTACGGCTGCCGCTGCAGAGTGGAATGTTGGACGTATAGTGAGTTCCGAGGAGGATAGGCTTCTGGTGTGGATGTGGCTAAGTGGAGGCATAGCCGCATTTGACTCCAGCTCTGGGAGAGTTTAACCTTCTTTGTCACCTCTACTCTTTCACCTGTTTGTGATTTTTCGGAAATCTTTCGGAAAATCTTCAGATGTTTCACTCACCTGTTATTTTGCCAGTCACCTTTATCAAAGCCTTGCCTTTTCTATGAACCATCCTCAAACTGTATTGCCTGCCCCCAAGAGATAGGACTCGAATGGCTCCCCAAAATGAGATAAATACCAGCACTCTGAGGTTTTCTTTGTCATTTCTGAGTGCTGAGAATTAAGGAAAAGCATTTCCTTCAGGCTGTGTGTGTGTGTGTGTGTGTGTGTTTGAGATAGTTTCACTATGCCATTCAGGTTGGCCTTGAACTCACTTTGTAGCCCAGGCTGACCTTGAGCCTGCAGCAATCCTCCTGCCTCAGCCTCCTGAGTGCTGGAATTACAGGCATGGGCCACCACGTCCAGCTTCCTTTAGTTTTAAAGTGTGATCTGTTTATTAAAACTGCAGCAGGCAGCAAGCTCAATTTAAGAAAAATCCCCTACCCCTTTATAAAATATGACTTAGTCAAGCACCACTTTAGTTTTCCTGCTTGAGAATCTCTAGATCTCCTTGCATACATCCAGTGATGGGACCCCTTACCAAGCATCTTAAAAGGAAAAAACATTCCCTCACTGCTTCATGGCTGCCTTTTGTTTTATCCTATAATAAAAGCAGATAAAACGCTGCTGGCACACAGAAGACTCTGAAGGTAGACTCTTAGAGATGGGGAAGGGAATGGTGGGGGCAGGAAGGGACGGTAAAGGGATAAAAAATGATTAAGATGTGTTGTATGCATGCGTCTGCTCCCTGAAATGAACGTGGCTCGTGTGCATTACTAAGGTGCGATCCTTAAAGGGAGGAGGCTCCTCCCACCTCTTCCTGCTGTGGAAATGGCTCATTCCTTGCTGACTGCTCCCTCTCGGCAATATAACCTGAGGGCAGCAGCTTGGGCAAGTTTCTTGCTTTTCTTCTTTTCCTGCTAGAAAGGGAATTCTGTTTTGCTGCCTGTGCACTGTGGCATACAGCGTGCTTCCCAAAGGGCAATGCTATGCTCTTCTTCACTTTGTAAATTATTATCTCAGGCCAGTGGCCATTCCAGAGTCCACACTTACACTGAGAACATCCCAGGTGGGGAGTCCCAGGTGGAGGACTGAAGACGGAGATTGGATCCAGATGAAGAGGAACAGTCCCAATAGCTTTATGGACAAGCGAAGCAGGCATTACCAAAATGTGCGCGATACCTGCATGAAGCTTTTGCTGCCGTGTGAACACAGAGCAGAATAGCGTCAGAGGAAGGGCCTGTTGCATTTTCATGAAGAAAACTGAGTGCCCAAGAGTATGTTTCATGTGCCTGGTGGACAGTTGTAGGCACCCATTGTCATCTGTGACTTCTGGAGTAACCTATTTGGCTAAATAAGCTTGTCATTTCTTTAAACTAATTTTCCTAGAAAAATACTAACTTTTATTCTCTCTCTCCTTTCAACAGCATCCTGGTGGGGAAGAAGTTTTAAGAGAACAAGCTGGGGGTGATGCCACGGAGAATTTTGAAGATGTCGGTCATTCTACCGATGCTAGAGAACTGTCTAAAACATTTATCATTGGGGAGGTCCACCCCGTAAGTACTGTTTCTGGAGTTCTTTTCTTCTTTCTAAGACTACTGGACCTTACCCAAGTGAAGAAGATTTGTATCTACCCAAAAGTTAACAGGAGTTAGACAAAAGCAATTCCTGACTTCAGAACAGCACTTTTTTTTTCTTTTCTTTTCTTTTTTTGGTCATAAGTAGATCAACCTGAATTTGCATTGCATTTCACTGGTTGCGTTTTTCACTGCCTCTGAGTCGGAACGCTCTGGCCCCAAGGGCCTGTGCTGGCTAGGAGAACGCTTCTCAGGCTTTGGTGAAAGTTTGAAATGGCACGTTTGAAAAGGTACCATCAACTCAGCATGGCTTCCTTTCCTTTTTTTTTTTTTGACCCAGATGTTTTTCTTAAGAAATCCCATTTCTACTTCCGTTAGTCTGAGGATATTTTAATTCTAAAAAATGATTTTAGGGCGGCACTACATTAAACAAATAGGTTCTGTCTTATGTAAACTAGTATATTGTGCTCTATCTGTTCACTTCCCCCGCGACCCCCGCCCAGACCCTTGGTCCCAGTGGATTCTCTGACTTGAAAAACGCTGGCCTCGTTTGGCTTTTATATAAAACACGGGGCTGTGATATGAAGTTAGATCTGAATGACCACATGGAGCTCTGCGGTCAGCCAGCTAACTTACTGTGCACACAGCTGAAGACTTAGGGGGGCTCTCTCGGTCTCTGGGTTTCAGCGTAGATAGTGAGTACCAGGCCATGTGCTAAGCTGTTTTCTGCCCCAAGACAGCAGCTGGTTCCTTTCTGCTGCCCTGGCACCTGGTACATCACAGGCAGCAGCCAGGTTGGGAGGAGCTGCTGGGAGCAGGCTGTTTCATCTCAGGAGACATATCAGCTGACTGCCTTATCCCAAGTGATCAAACTGCAAAAGAGATTTTAAAATACACACAAAAAGTCGGCTGTAAATCATGCTTTTTAATGACTGTAAATGAAGGAAAGGTTAAGTTGGGCTTTTTGCAGAAGGCCCAGAAATAGGAAATCCATCTTAGAACAACCTCCACTGGGTAAGGAGGATTGTTTTGTTTGTTTTGATGGTAGGAGATAACTATTTTGAAAGACTATATCTCACCTATTTGGAAAGTTTATTTGCCTATGTATTTTATTTTCACCTGCATAGTTCCCTGGAAGTGAAATAGTTTCATGGTGGTCAGAGAGGTCCGGCGCATCCTTCTTTCCCCATCTTGTGTCTGACCGTGGGGAGAAAGGGATTCAGGCCATATCTGCGGAAGTTCTCTTCTACTCCCTTCTGCTGGGTTTCCCTGTGGACACCTTTGGTGATTGACATCCTCGGCCAGAGGTTTAACTAGTTTGTGAGAAGTTACAGGGATTCGCTGAGGACACCCCATGAATAAGAGCTAGCATCTCAAAGGGAGTTTGATAGGAAGAATCAGGTCTTCAACTGCGCCTCAAGTTAGAGATCCGGGACCAGTAAATGGCTACACTCATCTACAAATAAGTATGACTGTCACAAATACCACGTTCAGCTTTGGAACTCTACATAGAAAATACCTCTTGCCACTAAATCGTCTGTCATCTGCTATGAAGCCATCAGATTTTCTGTTTACCAGTGAAATGCTGAACCCAAAATGCTAATTACTGAATAGTAATTTTAAAGCAATGTCAAAAGAATGAAGCTGTAGATGTTTCATTATTACACGGTGTTCCTCTTTTTATTTTTTGCAGGATGACAGACCAAAGTTAGTCAAGCCTTCGGTAAGTGTGACCATCTTAGATGTGTTATTGGAAGAGGGGTTGTCTTTGTTGTATTTATTACCTGTCATACTCAAGGCAAAGGTCTTTTACTTACCTGACTGAGGCTTGCAGAGTTCTTTGTAAATGAGATGAATTATTAACTGGCTGGCTCAGCAAAAGTTTTATTTGAAAGGACTAGCTGGTATGTTTTTGTTTTTTTGTTTTTGTTTTTTGGGGGGTACTGGGGTCAAACTCACGACCTCACGCTTGCCACACAGGCGCTTGTGCTGCTGAGCTAAATCCCCAGCCTTAGTTGATACGTTTTATACAGAGAGCTTGTGTGTCATTTTTCTACAACTATCAGTACTTAAGTTATTTCGTCCTAAATATCGGTAAATACCTTTTGATGTCTGGGATTGTGGCTCAGTGGTGGAATGCAACAAAAATCCCAGTACAGCAAAAATAATCATCATCATCATCATCATCATCTTACAAAGAACTACTTTTTCAAGTACCACTGAGCTTCTGGCCTGAAGCTATGCCATGGGCCTTGTTTTCACCACTTCAGGCCTTTTGAGTTGAAGCCTTTTGCCTGAACCTTTGAGGGCGCTGCTCATGTTTCTCTTGTCTGCATCTTTGGGCAGAGCAGACGTGCAATAAGCTGTACTCATTTTATACTCCGGCTCACTAGTTCTTCCTTCAGAGCTGGCTGTGCTTCTTATTTGTTTGAAGATAAATTCAGAGTACGAATTGATGAGAATAGCCAAAGTATCTATAAAAAGTACAAGTAGCAAAATTTTTCCTGGTCACTAGTTAAAGAATGAAAGAAAGTTTTGCTTCAAACAAATGACAGAAAGGAAGTATCACTTTGTCATTTGGCGGACGTTGCTGGTTCTGCTGGAGAGAGGACAGACAGCAGCATTCTGCAGAGCTTGTGGTAGAAGCTGGTGAGCCGACTTCGCTGCTGGTGCTGCCAGGATGTGACCTTCTGCTGCAGTGCACAGTAGTCATTCCGAGGTGTGGGGGTAAAGGCCATGCTGACCTCGGTCCCTCAGACAGTGCAGTGAAAGTCTCGAGCAGTACTGTTTAGTACCAGAGCTGTCTGATGGCTTTAGAGATTACATACCAGTACCTCAGCTAGCCTTATTTGCAATGCTTAGAGCCAATTGGAGAAGGAAATACCGTAGTCAGCTCTGTATATATCAATGTGAGGAAATAAGTCTTCATATAATCAAAGTTGCAGCAATTGTTCTGCATTCAAGGGGAGTCACTCAAATTGTCTCCCACACAGTTTCCTTTATATTTCTCCCTTTTCCTGTTCAAAAAAAAAAAGAGGCTTAACTTCAGTGTTAGTGGTATGAGTGCTTCAGGAAGATAAAAAATGGACTTAAGAATTTGAAAGGTATTTGGAGCAATTGCCTAGGCTCCTTGCTGTAAGATCATTAAATGGGATTGTGTTTTGTTTGTTTGTTTTCGAGGCTTCGTTTTGGACAGCTGAAACTTTGTGATATAGGAAGCTTTTTTTTTCTTCTGCATTCTCTCCAGAAAAGTCTTATTTTTTTTCCTGATGGTGTTCAGTGCATTAATAATCTTAGTGCAAATCATTCATCTGCTGGAAAACAAGGATTTGGGGGTACCCATGATCCTGCCCCTGACCATAACTCCCAGAAGCAGCAAACACGGGCCCGCCCACAGCTGCCTCCCCTTGGAGGCCAGCTTCCATCGAACCTCATCATTTGCTTTCAGAATACACACGTTGTGCTCCGTGTGGTGCTGTTGCCCGTTGCTATGTGCTCTTCTCTGTGGGTGTGTACAGTGGTTCTATATGTAACCCACCTGTCACTCCAACTCTTGGATTATTTGGGGGCAGAGCAAGTTTCCATGCTACATTCTGAGAATCAAGATTTCAACATCTGAGAAAGTGTTCCAACTTGTGGTAGTAGAGGAGCAGTTGTGTATATCACTGCACTTCAGAACTGGCATTTGATGCCCGATCAGCTTGCTGAGTATGGAAGATCTCATTGGAGTCTGAATCACACTATTGAAAGATTTTTGTACTCTCTTCTGTGATTTTACAGACGTATGAACTTTTGAGTGTTTTATTATAAACTAAATTATAATTAAATAACTGGGGGAAGTTTTGCTTCAAGTAAATAATAGAAAGTATAAATCTTTTCATTTTGACTTTGTTAAAATTAGAGCAGAGCTGAAGGAAGATAGCACAAAAACTTACTAGCTACTTTTTTTTTTGGAACTGGGAATTGAACTCATGACCTCACACTTGCCAGGCAAGTGTGCCACTAAGCTATATCCTTGGCCTCTTACTAGTTATTTTAGAGCCCATAAACAAAATGAAATATAAGAAAATGTGTGACCATTTTTCTAGGTCTCTCTTCTTTGTGCTTTCTGTTTAGAGAAGAAAAGAGATATTTCTTAATTGTGTATCATGTAACTGGCTATCTCAAGGCTGGAAAATGTATACCATAGTCTGATTTTTTTTTTATTTCATGAAAAAATAAAACAAAATTTCATAACAAAATAGTAAGAAAATAACAATAGTTAATATACTGTATCATTATCTTCAAAGTAGTTTCTCAGAGTACAAAACAAGATTCTGTCTTATAAAGAAGAAACAAACAGATAATAGCACAAAACTTTCTTTTCAGTAAATTAAGAGAAGCTAGTATAAATGAAACAAATTAGCATATACATTTATATCAACAGAATAGATAATTAATTTTTGGAATTATTTGAACTTCTCCCTATATTCTGTTTATCTACCTTCTTTTTTTTTTTTTATTTTGTTTTAAAGAAAATAAAACCCAGAAAAACAATAAAATAATCAAAACAAAGCAGTGAAAGTGGTACAGAACTTCAAAACAGGATAATAGGAAATCAGCAATGGCTAGTATAATATATCTTGGTATCTTCACAATGGTTGTCCATACCATCAGACATAGCAAAAATCAAACAAAACAAGACAAAATAAAACCAATCAAACTATAACTTCGAATAAAACAAAACTATAAATCAGAACAAAGCAAAACAGAACAATACTGTACATTGTTGTCTTCAAAATAACTGTTCAGGTTACCAGATGCAGAGATAAAGCAAAACAGTAAAATAGAACAAAACATTGAATTTCAAAAACAAGACAGGAGGAAATCCCCCATAGGTGACACAGTGCACACTGCCATCCTCCCAGTAGATGCCCAGATCACCAGCCCCAAGCCTGCAGAGTCAACCAAACAATACAATCTCCGAGCTGTTCCTTCCCCTCAGTTGCTATCATTTCACCCTGAGTCCTCCGAATCATTTGCGGGGAAGGAGTTGGATGCTCTTCTGGTTTTTCGGCCCATGCACCAGCTGGATAGCGAGAAGGGGTAGCTTCTCATCTGACTGAGGCTCTTACCCATAAGCATGGCAGAGCCTGCTTCACGGGAAGGCAAGTTTCTTCTCTTTGTCTCCCTTCTAATTTCCTTTTTATTCGTGTGTGTGTATATACACACATATATATTTCTCATATAAGAGAAATCATGTGAGGTTAAAGCTTGTGAAGTCGGATTTTTAAAAATGTTCTTGCTTGGGTTGGTGGTATAACCCTGGTGTATGGCACTTGCCTAACATGCTGAGACTTCGGTATTTGCCCCAGCACTGAAGGAAAAGAAAGTTAAATAATCCAGATGCTTAAAACAACCTAGATGAATTGTGAAATAGGGTGCACTGAAGATAGTTAGCTTGAACCTGCCCGAAGGAACTGTAGTGTTAAATTGCCTTATTAAGATATTTCTGTACATAGAAATTACCTGTTTTTTATTACATGTGTCTATATGTATTAAACTCACTTAGGTGGAATGTGTTGGAAGTAGCAGTACCCTTTCATGGTTATTATTTTATAATTTTTATTTGACTCTCCCATGGTTCCTGCCAAGGATGAGGAAGACAGTTGGCTGAACGCCTTGCTCAGACGCGCTCGCCCAGCGCTGAGTCCGGCGCACGCTGCAGGCTTGTCACTTACGGCCTTCGGAGCTTCCGCAGGCCCTGCACCGCTCAGGAAGGCACACTGTCAGTATTTTAAGGAACAAAGTCTTTTTACTAAGGAATGAGCTGAATTAGATGAACTGACCGATTGGCAAGTTTCTTGGGCTTTGTATGTTTTAGTATGGAACTTATAATTTATACTTTTTATATGACTTTTATTAGGCACTACACATGACATACTCTGATTTAATTATTAATCTTTTTTTACTAGAAGTTGGAACGCCTCCAGGCTGTGGGTTAAACAGGTGGCAGAGCTTGCCTTAAAAACTAGAATCCTTCCTCCTCGTTAATGGTTGCCACAGCTGATAGTGTTTTCCCTAAACCAACTGAGAGATATGTCACAGCGTTGGCCCCTAAAGACAGTTTGCTTTTCTAGTCACATGTGAAGTGGTACTTCAGGCTTGGATTATAAAGCCAAGAAGATAATCAAAAAGTGTATGAGTTTTTTAAATTCTGTTTTTAGGGGATCATTGTTGCTGATGGTGAGAATATGGTAGCAGCATTTTTACTTATTAGCAGCCAGCACGTTAGCCCTAGGGAGTGATTTTAGCATTGGAACTGATGTCTGCTAAGAAGGCAAAGTAGGAGATGCCGACTGAGGTTGCAGAGAGAGTTGCAAGTTCAGTAAAATGCATACACTCGTGCCCAGTGTAACAAAGCCATGGTTGTGTGTGTTTGCCTTCTGTTTATTGTTTCGTAGCTAACTCCCCATTGTCACAATAATAATTTACCTTTAGCAAAGTCTTTGCTCTCAGAACCGATTATGTCTGTCTTCAATAGCTCAATAACATTGTTTGCATAGTTGATTTCTGCTAATATTTGTTAATTTTATTTATACATGCAAAATTTGAAAATTAATTCAGCAGTCGTTGTATGTTGTATAGACACTAAGATTTAAAATTGCTGAAGCAGATAATAAGTGTGAAGTTTTCTTTTTAAGTGACTGATTTCCCGCCCCCA
>RJWM01045562.1:0-12744 GCA_004363535.1 Dasyprocta punctata | reverse complement strand
GTCTCTATAATACCATATATTTATTCAATTGTACGAACATCTATAAATGTCTAAGCACAAGAATATTTTACGCATATTATAAACCTATGTTAAAGGAATTATATGTATTAGAAATAAATATATAAATTAGAAATTATACATATTATATATTCTATAATTATTTATACGCTTATATATTATATAAGTACACAATTACATAATAGTTTATATATTTGCATATTCAATAAATAAATATATATTATAAATATTTGAATTTATATATTGATATATAAATAAATATATAAATTAGAAATAAGTACTTATTTCCATGACAATAGTTATAATAAAATTCATTTCTATTTCTTTTTTTTTTTTTTTTTGCGGCACTGGGAATTGAACTCACAACCTCGCGCCTGCCTGACAGGCGTGTAAGCCGCTGAGCCAAACTCCCGGCCCTGGTTTTTTGAGGCAGGGTCGCACTGTGTAGCTCAGGCCGGCCTTGAACTCGCATTGTAGCCCAAGATGGCCTCGAGCTCACAGCGCTCCTCCTACCTCAGCCTCCCGAGTGCTGGGATGAAAGGCGTGCGCCACCACGCCCAGCTCATTTCTATTTCAAATAACATAATTTCCTAGTCGCATTTCCAGTAAGTCCTTCGAAGCAGCCAGTAACAATGCTTACCATTCACTGCTTATGGAGAAATGATTACTTCTGTTGGAGAACAAAAATATCTTGAAATAAAAAGTATACTTGAGGATGAAAGAATTTTTTAGACAAAATTTAAAATTATGAAAGGAGAAAGTGGAAAAATTAAAGCTTGACTATTATGGTAACTAACTGCATATTGTAAAGCAAAATTTCATCTAAAAAATTGGATTGCTGAGTAATTGTATATGTAGTTTCTCAAATTTGAAGTAACTGTGTAGGAAAGAATTACCATTCCTTTCTAAAGGTATCTGTTCTGTGATTTATTTAAATTTTTATATTGTTAGGTCTATTTTTCCATCTGTAGTGAAGGATGTTGATGTTGAAGACATACCGATGAAGAGAAATAAAACTCTCAACCTGTTCGAAGTCAGATGTGCCAAGTTCCTGTCCCTTGAAATCAA
Organism: Dasyprocta punctata; assembly: GCA_004363535.1. Lineage (NCBI taxonomy): Eukaryota > Metazoa > Chordata > Mammalia > Rodentia > Dasyproctidae > Dasyprocta > Dasyprocta punctata. The sequence continues at coordinate 11,658 of RJWM01045562.1, read as the reverse complement.
AGAATAAATTCCAAAGGACAAGAGAGGTTAAGTGTAAGAGAGATAGTTTCTGAGAGACATGAAGATCCTGAGTGTGTTGCCACCAAAGCTCTTTTCAGGGGTTATTTCTATAACAACGTCACCATGTGGCCACAATATGGATCAAATTATAATCAACCAATAAGATTACAAGTAAAGACCTTTAGCTAATATTGATCCAATATGGAGGTGAGGTATGTAGTAAGGTTATATAGCTGGCATCATTAACATTGACTTACCTGAGACTTGCAAAGCAGAAATATTTTGGGGGAAGGAATGAGTCCAGATGTTCTAGTCACCCACCTGGGCCATCTGATGCTTATCTGGACTTAATGGTGTAGGTCAGTGACAGTAAACCTTTCGAGAGACCAGCTTCCCAAAATGCAACTCAAACCCTAATTATTTACCACAAAGTCTCACTATCTGCTCTGTTATCTGATGCTTGGCTGCTGGAGCAATGCGGGTCAATGCTGGGGCTATTTGGCCATGGGGTAACAGAGAGAGTTCGACTTGCCCACTTCAATGCACCTGCTGTAGGTTCATTACCACTGTTTTAGGTGGTACTACTTACAATATAACCTCAAATCATTGCTTATCCTTTAGGGAAGTTTGCAAGTCTGACCATTGTGACTTTATCTTGGGGCCTCGCTTTCTTCAAATGTACCTCCAGTCACAGCTTTGATGTGTTCTCATTTTCTACACTGATCCCTTGAGGGCCCATCCTGTATGACTGCCTATTAATTTCTCCTTAGATTAGCTGCCTATAAAAATACCTACCCCATTTTCCAGCACCTTGACAGAATCTCAGTTGTGGGGTTTTCTGACAAAAGGTCTGTGGTTTGATTTCATATTGTTGGAGTTGTTTGTAGAGTTTGCAACGCTCCATACATTCGCTATGGCTGAACACACAAAAAGACATTGCAGATTTCTACAGATACTATGATTCCATGAAAGATTTTTGTTAGATATAGAAAGCTGCTCTCTAGAGTGCAAAATGATTTGGAATGTAAAAAATGTCTTTGGTTTAAGGTCCACAGAAATTAGTTACTGACTGGTGACTTTAACTATGAAACATGAAAACACAGGGTAAGAAATGGTCTTGGAAATTAAACAATTAAATACCTTGAATGAGAGTACACCTGAAGTTTCTTAGATCTACTAGTTTATAATTATTACACACATATATCTTATGTTATTAGATCAAGTATTTCCCTAGCAACCATGAACTGCTACTTAACTCCAACATTTCATCTATCTTTAAATTACATTTTACCGTTTCTTGCATAGAGTTCCCTTCTTCAATCAATGACAGAGTCAGCCATGTTGCCGCACTGTACTGAGCAAGACAGTGTCAGCCTTCACAAAGTTCACAGTCTAGGCCAAAACCATCAATAACAAAAAATGCACAGGTAAGTCTAATTGATAGATGCAATGATAGAAGTACTGGCAGGGTTAATGAAACCAATTTGATTTACTCATTGATTAGTTCAAATAGAGAACCAATTTAGAAATCACTGCAATAATCAGTAAGGAAATTCTTAAAGAAGGAAAATGAGTAAAAATTGAGAGGAAGGACTATTTGAGGATTATTTCTTAAAAGTAGGATACTAGATGGGACTAATATACAGGGAAGAGGAGTAGGAAGGGTCCCATCTTAGTAGCAGAGATGAACACAACCATGGTCAACGTTGCCAGAAGTTACAGATGAGGAAAACAACTCACTAGCGAAGATTGTTAGGTTTGGAATAAGAAGTATTAATGATTTTATTTCTCTCAAAGTATACTTTTAGTATAATTCTAATCAAAACAATTTGGAGAAACTTGGAAGATATTCTAGCATTCATTTGACAAAAGGTGCCTAAATGTAAGTAACGTATTTTTGAAAATCAAAAATAATTTGAGAGTTTTCTCTTAGACTACATTAAAACATACCCAAAGGGAATAATTTTAAAAGCTGTGAGACTTTTATGTAAAAATATACATTCTAAACAATAAGACAATAAAAAATAGTACCCCACTCTCTAAGAGCTAGAAGTATTTAGCATAGGATAAATGCAGTGCAAACATTTGGGAAAATGTTTAATAATAAAATTAAGCACTTGCATTAATGCAATGACTATTTATTTGAAAAAAATATAAAATTAGGTCCACGTTTCATTTCTTGTACCAGAATAACCTGTACTTATGTAAATCAAAAAATAAATGAGTAAATACATGTAACAAAATAAAAAGTGAAGGCTATCACATTAATGAGAAATAGATTTTTAAGTGTTGAATTCTAATAAATGATATAAAAATTTAAACAAAATAATCCAGAACAAAAACAAAGCACACAACTCACAATATATTATGTGCATATCCATACGTGTTTTTGTCCATAAAGCCATAAAAACAAAGATCAGCTCTTAAAAATCAAGAAAATACACACAGAAGAAGCAAAAATTAAATAAGAAACATGAACAGTCAAAAAAGCCTTTCAAAATATGTAGCTCTATTAGAAACTAAGACTAGAAGAAAATAAAGTACTGTTTTCACTGTAAATTTGGAGGCACTATGATATATAAATGGAATCCTAAGTAAACAATAATTTCATGCATTTGTGGCAGTTGCATAAAAACCACTTTTAAGATAAAAATGTATTAATCTCTAGGGGCTTACAATATTTCAGTCTAAAATTATACTTAGAGGAATTTATTTTTAGGACACACAGATGTTCAAAAATATACAGCTATCAGCATGGTTATTAAAACAATGCATTTTTAAGTTTTAAAACTACAACAAAAATAGACTCTTGATAACGGAGGAAAATCATAAACTTGAATGATAGATAAATTTGTGCAATGCTTCTTCCTGCATGTATTGAAAGTTTTCTTTGTTTTTAGAACTATGCTGATGTTGGATGAATTCCCCCTCCCACCAAATACATACAATAACTAAGCATAGATGAGAACAAAAAAAAAAAATTGAAGTGGAAACAAATGGAAAAAAATGTAGTACATAACTATTGCAATTCCCTTCAAATTAGTAAATTTGTTTTATGAATTACCAGATGTATTTGTGTATTCATATTATGTACAAATAAGAATGAATTTAATTCTTTCTTTATTTGTGTCCCTTTCATTGCTTTTCCTGCCTAATTTCTCTAGCTAAAGTTTTGAGAACTATATTGAATAGGAGTGGTGATAGTGGATATCCTTGCCTTGTTCCTGATTTTAGAGAAAATGTTTCCAGGTTTTCCCTGTTTAAAAGTATGATGATTGCATTTTACATGTATATGGATTTTGTTATATAAAAATAATCTTTCAATACCTAGTTTTTCTGGGTGTATAAGTTCTGCAGAATAATAAGTTTTGTTTTGGCATCTTGACATAAATATAAACATATTTTGATTATTTTCTTTAATGACCCCTTCTGTTATCACCACTCTCTCAATTTCCATCCTTATCTCTAATAGTCTTCCTTTTATTTTCACATTATCTCTCCCTCTTTTTTTCCCCTAGATTCTTCACATTAAGTAAAACATAAAATACGTGACTCAGTGAATCTGGATTATTTCACTTAACATTGTGTTATAGAGTTCTATTTACTTTTCTGCAAATGATATGGTTTCGCCCTTCCTATCACTAAGTAAGATAAATTGCATTGTATTCTTATACCATATATGTTTACATGTTTGTTATTTGGGATCTATGCTGTTTGTATGGTTTAGCTATTTTTAATTGTGCCTCAATATATATGAGAATTTTAATTCAGATATTTACTGGGAAGTGGAATAGCTGGAACATATATTACCTCTATTTTTTATTTCTTGAGAAACCTCCATGCGTACTTCTATAAAGTCTGTACTACATTACATTCTCACCAACAGTGTAGAATGTCTTTATTTTCCACAGCCTCCCAAGTATTAAGTGGTTTTGTATTCTTGATGATAGCCATTGTGACCCTGGTGAGATGGAAACTCACCTTTGATTTGCATTTCAGCTGATGGTTAAATATGTTGGAACTTTCTTTTCATATAAGCACTGGTCTTTTATATTTTTTCCTTGAAAGACATTTATTAGATTTGTTTCTCTATCACTTGATTGGGTCTATTGGCATTTTAAAAAATTCTTTATGTATTGTAGATACTAATCCTCGGTGTGAAGTGTATCTGGCAAAGATTTTATTTTAAAAATGTAGGCTGTCTCTTCACTGTCCTGATTGTTCCCTTCGCCATGCAGATAATTTTTTCTTTCATGTTGTCTCATTTGCTGACCCTTGCTATTATTTCCTGTTATTGGAGTCTGACTCATAAAGTCTGCTTGTGCCTATGTCTTCAAATATTCCCCATGTTTTCTTCTAGTAAAGTTTCAGGTCCTACACTAAGTGTTAGATTAAGTTTGAATTCATTTGAGTACAGGGCAGAAGACAAGAATGTACATAGCTTCAATCTTCTACACTGGAATTTTTTTTTTCCAAACAACATTTTTTTTAACAAAGTTACAGTTTCTCCAACATGTTTTTCACCTCTTTGTCAAGAATCAGACAGTTGCATGGATTTGCTTCTGTTTCATCTGTTCTATTACATCAGTCTATATGTATGCTTTTATGCTACTATCATGTTGTTTTCATTACTATGGCTTTGTAGCATATTTTGAAATCTGATATTATGATTCCTCCAGCACTGCTCTTTTTGAATATAATTGCTTTGGCTATTCTGGATTTTTGTGCTTCTGTGTAAATTTGACAACTGCTTTTTGCTAGCTCTGTGAAGAATAGCATTGGTTACATATATTGATGGTGATTAAACTGAACCTGTAGATCACTTTGATCCGATGACCATTTTAACAATATTAGTTTTGCCTATCCATGCACAAGGGAGAGCTTCCCATCTTCTGATGTTCTTTCACTGTAATAAAATTTTCATGGCTCTTTCTGAGTTGGGTTTGTTCTTAGCTATTTTATTTGTATGAAGCTACTGTCAATGGAATAGGTTTTCTGATTTCTTATTCAGTGAGTTCATTATCGATGGTTAGTCTTTTCTCTTATTGATTTTGGATTTGGTTTGTCTTTGTTTTTCTAGGATCCTAAGGTGCATCATTATTTTACTTTTTTACATTCTCTGAACTTTTAGTGTAGGTATTTTTAACTAAAAACTTCCTTTCTTTACTGCATTTCAAGGGTTCCAATATGTTGTGTTAATTCAATATTATTTGATTCTAGAAATTTTTAGTTTTCTCCCCTGATTTCTTCAGTGAGGTCCTGATCATTAAAGTGTATTCCTCAATCTGTGTATGTTTTGGTAGTTTCTGTAGTTTTTCTTATTAATTTCTAGTTTTATTACACTGCAATCTGATAGAATTAAGGAGATAATAGTTTGTTTTCATTAAGCCTTGCTCTATGAACTAACCTTTGTTGTATTTTGTACAAATTTCTGTGAACTACTGAAAATAGTATGTATTCCATATTGTTGGATAGAAAATACATCGGTTAAATCCATCCAATCTATAAACTACATTAACTTTGATGTTTTTTTAATTTGGGGAAAGACAACATATATTTATGAGAGTTGGTATTGAAGTGAAGCCTTAGTGCATTTCTGTGACCTAAAAACTTGCTTTAAGTGAAGAGGTCTACAAAATAAACAAACAAAAAATAAAACACAAAGGAAATAACCCAGTTGAGCCAGCTTGAAATTGACTCCACTGGGCAAATGTCAATTCTGGCAACAGAATTAATCATCCTAAAGGATTTCTACTTAGAATGTGGTGAGATTCCTTTTATTTTTGCAAATGAAGTTGGAAAATAATTCTGCTATTTTACCTCCAAGTATAATGTTATTTAATATTTTTCTTCTTTAATGCATTTATTGATACAATCCTTCTGACTCCATGTTGATACTGACAAAAAAGAAACACACAAAAAGAAAGCCTTTTCTTTCAAGTATATTTCAACATATAGAATATGGAAAGGTTGATAGAATTATAACATGCATCACATAATATCTGTTTGTATTGTGGTTTGTGATTAGGTATTACATTCAGTAGACATAGTTTTTATGAAAGGGAAGATTTTTATGTGGCCGAAAATATGTTTGCAGACTAGGAGTGTGACTTATTGGTATAATGTTTGCCTAGCATGCATGGGACCTGGGTTTGATTTTCAACACTGTGAAAAAAATAACTCCCCATAATGTACTTTATAACTTAAAGAGAAAAATGCAGAAACTTTGATAATCAACACCTTAATGTAATCAACAATGTTTGTATCATTTTCTTCAGAACAAATCAATATTTTATGACTCTTACATGGTATAACCTGATAGCACTCCTGTGCTATGCCTGCCTAAAAAGCAAACAAATCCAAAATAAAAAATACTATACAAATTCAATGGTTCATTATCTCTAGAGAAGATAAAGTTGTAAGTTATCTAATAAAGATTAAAGTATACTGAAGATACATTAAAATTGTATAGCAGATGTGATTCTACATGGAACTCTGTATCAGATTATTGTTTCTATTTTTCTTGCTGTTTTTACTATGTATGATGTTAGTAAATACTTGTAGCTATTTGAAAGATTTTTGCAATATGTGAATGTTGGTTTCCTCATTTTGATAACTGCAATGAGTTACATCCAAGTATCTAAAGGTAAAAGTCATATTTAAAGCTATTTTCAAGAATTTCAGGGGAAAAAGCTAGGATTGGAGGTCCCATTTGTCCCAGATATTCCCCTTCTGGTTCTCTTCATGAAAGAATTAAAAACATCCTACCACAGCAATATATGTGCACCTATGTTTATAGCTGCCCAGTTCATAATAGCGGGATCTTGGAAACAACCTAAATGCCCCTCGACTGAGGAATGGATAAAAAAGATGTGGTATTTCTATATAATGGAATACTACTCAGCTATAAAGAATGATAAACTAGACATTTTCACTCTTAAATGGATGAGTATTGAAAATATACTTCTCAGTGAACAAAATAAGTCATACATATGTAACTATCACATTGTTGCACTTGTGTGATGAACGGAAAGAAAATCTATGTATATAAAAATTATTTAAGACAGTTAAAGAAAAAGAATTTTGAGTGAAAAGTTTTCACGGGGTCATCTTCAGATTTTTCTTTTAATAAGAAATGTTTATTTGAAAATAATAGAGCAATCATAACAAAAAAGATAGTTGTATAGCTGGTTTCTCTTGATTCATTGAGGCAAAAGTTTTGTGCTAATAATTTTCTGGACAAAAAAATAATAATTTTCTGGACAATGTTTCATGTCTATATCTTTTATCCCAAACAATTTCTGTGAACATAATAATATGCAATGTGCTGATTATTGTTGCTCTCTTATCGGTTGGTTGTGAAATTGTTTTGCTTTGGTTTCTTATTTTCCTTTTGTGTAAAATAAAAAATTAAAAAATTTTAATGTAAGTATGGCAATGACTGCATTTGGAGATTTTGAAAAATTATTGCATAGAGAGTCTATACTGCTTTACATTTCATACAACTATGAAATTATTTCAAAAATAGTAGCTAATACTTGAAAATGAGAGTCAACTCTAATCTTAAAAGTATGTTTTTGAGGGAAGAAAAAAAGGCAGGAAGGGAAAAGGAAAAATTTTGCATGTACACAGATAGTTAAGATAATTATACAGCTAGTTTCTCTTAGTTCATTGAAAAGAAAGGTTTACATTAATATTGTTTGGACAAATTTCATGCCAATATCTCATACTCTGAGTAACTACTATGAATATAACAATACACAATGTATTAATTACTATTACACTCCTATTAGCTTGTTTTAAAATTCTGGATTTTTTTTCTCTTTAAAAAAAAAAAAAGTAATGGTAAATTTACCTGCAATGACAAAGCCTTAGGCTTCTTCCCACTAAAGGAAAACAGACTTTCTACATGTTAAAATCTGTTCCCTTATTTCCTTTATTGCTTAACTATTTGTTCACCACCACAGCTTTATCAATAAAGAAGTATAAAATTCATGTTTTTTATGAAATAATAAATTACATTTCTCACATATATATTACATATCTAAGAGTAAATTAGGTTATTAGGCATATTATATATACATTGTTTTGTAAAACCTGTTAGTGTAAGCACCCACACACAAACACGTTTCTTAGCCAAGGGGAGATGAGAGGCATCTAAAAGCACACTTAAACTAAGGAATATATCATCAATAACTACAGGAAAGTAATCCATACAGAATAATGGTAGTTGATGAAATTTGAAAAGAGAATAGTAATTAGGAGTACTAAATTATGGCTGTCTTCATTAATGATCCATAATTTCATTTTGTTTTTGCTTTTGTTTTTGTTTTAAGGAGACAGAGTATAACTATATTTGTAGTTCGGACTGGGCTGAACTCACTATATAGCCCAGGCTGGCTGTGAAATTGTAGCAATCTTCCTGCCTCAACCTCCTGACTTTTGGATAGTTTCATTCTTAAAGCAAAAACAAGTCTTAAGGAGCTACAACTTGTCATTTTGTACCACTTGACCAATAAAAGAAACTTTTTTGAAAACCAACACTCTTCCAATATTCTTCCATTTTAATAGAATAGGATACTACCAAAATAATGCTAGAACTTATACCTAAGGTATTAGGCTTCTATGAAACACATATAAGATGCAAGTACAGGAGAATAGGAACATAAAATCATGCACAAGGCTAACTTCCTTGTGTAAATTAAAAACTCTATTGTAGATACTTCATTTCATACATGTCTGCAGTGATATCTTTCTGGATCAACTGGATGATTTGAAGATTAAGACTAAATCATCGATTACAAAGAAAGGATGAAGTTTCTGAAATACGTACCTTAAAAATGTCCATATTTCTCTATGATATCACGATATCTAGACTGCGAATTGTTTTTTATCCAGATTACTCATGGAAAGTAACTTTTGAAAAAAATGATCTCAGTTATAATAATTGAAGAAATGCACATGCACATATGTGTTTTGGTGGGGGTAGTGAACACCACTGATTAAACATATGGCAAAATAATTTATAGCAGGGGATACTTTTTTTGCAATTTAATATCAACCTTTAACTGTCCACATTTTAATGCAATCTTCATAAGCATAATTATAATAGTTTGTATTGGCCAGGCTCTAATTTTATATATATATTAATTCACATTCAAATAAAAATCCACACTTTAAGGATTTTAATAATTGTTAAAGTATGGTGTAATTTATTATAGAGCTAAAGGATTTCATTAAAAATTAAAATAAAATAAGAACGGTAAATGCATGTGAAAATCTACTGAGAAAGCCATTGTTTCCATCTCTGCAGGAAAACAGAAAATGATGATCTTTAACTTCAATTACTTACATTCAATGGAAAAAAAAACATGTAGGAACTTAGTAGAAGCAGACAGTCCTCCTAATTCATTCAACTGCAGTGTTCTTTTTTTTTTTTTGGCACCAGGGATTGAGCTCACAACCTTGCACCTGGTGCTAAACCCACTAAGCAAAATCCCCGGGTCTTCATCTGTAAAATTAAGTAAGAATTTACCAACCTCTTATCTAAGAGAATTTGAATCTTTTTCTTGTATGTGAAAGTTATAATAAAAGATTGAAAAATGTGGGCATTGGGAAGAAAATCTATAAGGAGTGTGAAAATTGCTGACGTTAGACATTTAAATGAAAAATAAAAAGCTTAACAAGTATATCCTATTCAAATTTCCCATTTGTTTGGTATTTCTAAATTCTATTTCATTATTATCTTAGCTGTACTCCATAATTTACTGGTTGTGGGGTTTTAGGAAACATCATTTGGATCAACTGGGAAAAGTTAGTTTTATTCTCATAAGGCTGTATCTCAGGGTCAAAGAGGTAATATTTAATAGGCAAAACAGAAATCGCGTTAAAGAAGGAAACTGAAACATAGTATACTTTGTACTCTCAGCCAACACAATCAATGTGTATTGCACAAACACACCGCCATCACCACTAAAATGCTGTTGTGTTGTTACACTTATAAAATAAGGCTTAGTGATTATTATGTATATTAATGCATATTTTTTGAACATATCACTTAGAAGTCACATTCATAGTCCTTTAAATAGATAGAAATGATCAAATGAATGGAATCATTATGTTTGGGTGAAGGAAAGACCTCGGATTTCCTTTTGAATCCCAGATAAAAACAGTAATTATAAGATTGACAAAATAAGAAAATACGTTCTGTGAGTAGACATTATCTTTATGAATTAATTGCCTGAATAATAAGTACAGTATCCAGTTTTGATCCTTTGGCAAATGGTGTGAATAAGCACTGAGAAAACTAAATGGAAGGCAACCTGAAAAGAATGTGGGAACTCAAAGCTACAAACACCTGTTCACTGCTCAGAGCATCTCCAGTGCTGATTATGTCATTTGGTTTGGCACCCTTTGAATATATGGCATTGAAATTGTTTCCTGCCAAGCCATCTAGTAAATGAGTGCACTGTGTTTTGTATCCCAATTAAAAGCAAAGGGCTGGTGGTATTTTTATATGCTTATCGAGCATTTTCTTTTTTACTTAAAGAAGTAAATTTGAACCCAATTTTTCTCTCATCAAAAGCAACCACAAATACAGTGTCTCAGTTCAACACCTTTGTTTCTTTTTATTCTCTGACCACCTGCCTGACCTATTTCCTTGTTATTGACTACTTGTTATTCAGTTAAGGAGGATTGTTAGCAGTGCAGCACAGGATCACTTGGTTCTATTTAAAACAAAAGACCACTGTTGAATTCAGTGTCAGAGCTGAGGTTTATAGCATTGAAGAATTGCCTTGATAAATGGCCCTGACATTACAGTTTCCACGACTCCACCTTCAATGTCATCACAACACAGTGTAAGTGTTAAAAGTATGGCCTTAGCTGCCTTCCCAAAACGTATTAACTTGATGCTCACTCTATCTCTGGATCCCATAGGCACAATAAATGGAGAAAATAACACATTTACAAACTGATAAAACCCAGCAAAGCTAATAAAATCAGACACTTTATAGCTTGGCTAATCGTGTCCTTTGAAGGGCATCAAATAACACATCATGTACTGCTCAGGGGGAAATGAAATTAGGTGCAGCAATGTCCCTTCAGAGCTAACACATTTGAATAGACAGAGCTATTGTAGCTAATCAACTTGAAGATGTTTTATCATTAATATAATGTTTATGTTAACGGGGAATGATGCAGTTTTGATATGAAAAGGAAAAAGAAAGATTCTTTAAACTGTTATTCACTTTGCATTCTGAATCTCTTCATTTCTATTTTGTATGGACACAAGTGTCCCCATACGGTATGCAACCATGGAGATGATATTCAAAAATGATTTATCCTACAAGGACTAGATTGAGTTACTCAGGTTTCAGAGATACAGCTTACTCCAATTTCCAGTTATCTTAGCCCAGCTCCAAATGATTAATATATCATTGGTTGAGAAAGAGAAAACTAACCAAGGCAAGCATCTTCTCATTGGAAGTTCAGGTATGTCTTAGAATACTTGGTTTAAGTTCATAACTTGATTACTCTGAACAGTGTGGCAATACACATGATAATATAGAAATGTCTTCAATACAATGATTTCAGATGTATTTTGTAAATGCCCAGGAATAGAATTAATGAATAATATGGTAATTATATTACTATTTT